>CAAALY010000137.1:0-12131 GCA_900617795.1 Protopolystoma xenopodis
TTCACAATATACTAATTAGAAAAACTGTGTATCAGGCAGTGTGCTAAAGCACATTGCTTTATTAAAATTACTCAAAATGTTAGGGCCCAGCTAATCACCCTAATAACAAATTATAGTTAGATTATCTAAAACCATTCAGTCATTATTTGCTTAGGCCAGTAGATTTTCAATGTTTGTTAAAATCTAATGTAGGAATGATGTCATTAGATTTTTTAGCAACTTAAAATAAGAGTGAATGTAGGAAACATATGAGATGAATCGTGTTTTTATTAATAAAATTGATATATTGTAAGTGGGTTAGGATTGAGATCATATTAAATCTTCTTGACAATTTCTAGTTTTCCTATATTTTGCTGCTAATTATGAATCCCATATTAGGCAACTATGATAGTAAATAAAGTAAAGTCATAATTATACATGTTTATTTATATTATATATTCAACTTAGCTTCGTGAAAAAATACCCATTTTGATTTCATGAGCTTGAATAGCTATATATGATCCTCCAAACACTATTTTAAAAATATGAAACTTAAATACTTTCGCCATCTATTGTCGTAATGTAAGAGAATAAGATAGTTGCTTCTAGCTTTAGACTAAAAACTTCTTTATATTAAGACCTCTTTGGTTTTTAGGTTAAGTTAGCTCCAAATCCATATTTGTGTACAGACAAATCATTTTTTTCCAATACACCAGAGCCTCAAAATTTAATAAGTTTAGAAGGATTATCAGCATTTCATTAGGCGGCTTCGTTGGAATTAATTTTTATGCGTAATTGAGTTTAATTTAGTAGATGTATTAAGAATAGGATAAATATCTTTTTCGTATAACGGCCGTATCGTCAAGGCTACCTGGAAAAATGTTGCTTGATATGTGTCCTCTTCTAATGCTTCCCTAAATAACTGGTATTTATAACTTCAAAGTGATCTTGTCTTAATAAAACCTGATTTGTCATCTAAGTTAAGCTATTAAAGCCACAGATCCATCCTACTTAATGAAATATGGTAGGCCTATATACTGAATCCAAGCCCCATAAGAAAAAAGATTAAAATGTAAGATTAAGAAGATGAACTATGGATTTGATAAAAGGAGTATGACTTTTAATATTTCAAATTATAATCGGAAGTGTGTATAAGTCCGCTGATTATTGAATGGTGTAAATGGCCAAACTCAGTGGAACGACGGGTCGAGATTGGTCAATGCTCCTTACCTAACATCTTCCCATTAAGCCATAAATCATAAATAAATCTTAGATTTTAAGACTAAGATAGTGTGATCACAGTATATTTTTGTAGTATATAATTCGTCATTATTTGGGATCGTCATTTGTCCTATTTTATAAGAATTGAGGAAAGAGTTGCTAAAAGAAAATAAATTATCCCGTTATACTATCTTTAAGTCCTAAAAATAAGAAAAAAGGTTACCTTAACCTATTATACTCGAAGTTACTATTTTATTAGAATGTGCCCACGTGTCCGCAAACTTTGAGCGTGGCAGCCTTAAGCGGTGTAATGTTGACCGACAAACTTTCCCCTATCAACATTACAGGTTGTGAGACCCTGATAACTATCCTGACTCTTGCTCTAGCATGGATAGTTGGTTTTAGTTCTCGACTTTTCTCTGTGATACGCTTTGAAAGCATTATTCATGAGTTTGATCCATGGTTCAACTATCGTTCTACTAAGCATATGGTAGAGAATGGATTTTACGATTTCATAAACTGGTTTGATTATCGGGCTTGGTATCCTTTGGGACGAATAGTCGGTGGGACGGTGTATCCTGGCCTAATGGTCACCTCCGGTACACTTATTCTATTTCATCAACTTCTTAGGCTTGATTCATGCTGCATTAAATGCTCTGAATATACCCATTCATATTCGTGAAGTATGCGTCTTCCTTGCTCCAATTTTCTCCGGCTTGACAGCTATTGCCACATATTTGCTTACCAAAGAGGTTTGGAATGAAGGTGCCGGGCTTTTTGCTGCTTGCTTTATTTCAATAGGTAATTTTTATTTCTTACCGAACACTTTAGCTCCTGGATATATTAGTAGATCAGTTGCTGGCAGCTATGACAATGAAGGAATAGCTATTTTTGCCCTTATGCTTACCTATTACCTATGGATAAAGTCTGTCAAAACTGGGTCCGTAATGTGGACTGTTTTCTGTGCCCTGAGCTATTTTTACATGGTTTCTGCATGGGGGGGATATGTATTTATAATAAATTTGATCCCACTTCATGTGTTAGTTCTGCTTATAATGCAGAGATACTCAGCCCGTATCTATATAGCCTACACTACTTTTTATATACTGGCTCTTCTTTTATCAATGCAAGTACCTTTTGTTGGCTTTCAGCCTGTTCGCACAAGCGAACATATGGCTTCTGCGTGCATCTTTTTCCTGCTTCAAGTATTCATTTATTTACTATCATGCTCACCTAGGCATTTGCGGCTTTCAAATATCTCCAGTCTCGATTTACATCATCTGTATTCAAACATTTCCTTTCTGTCTCTATTATTGGATTTGCTGGGCTCGTATTTCTCGTTGTTGTGGGTTTGAATTATGCTGGAGTTATTGCCCCTTGGAGTGGCAGGTAAAGTAATATTTTCGTAGATTTTAAGGTGCTATTTTTAATGAATGTCATTTTTTCGGCTTTGAATTAGGATTATTATTTGCTCCTGATGTCAATAATTTTGTTTTCCAGGTTTTATTCTCTTTGGGATACCGGTTACGCCAAGATTCATATTCCTATCATTTCCTCTGTTTCTGAACATCAGCCAACAACATGGACTTCCTTCTTCTTTGATTTGCATATCTTAGTCGCAGTCTTTCCTGCTGGCGTTTGGATTTGTTTTACGCGTCTCACAGATGAGCGCGTTTTTATAATACTTTATGCAATATTTGCCTCGTATTTTGCCGGTGTTATGGTCCGCCTTATGCTTACTCTAACTCCAATTGTTTGCGTATTTGCAGCCATCGCGTTCTCTCGCATATTTGAAATATTTTTAAACGAAGAGGCTCAGACAACCGCGGCCAACTCTGCTAGTTTATCCAAATCCCCTTCTAAAATTGATGATAAAGAAAAAAATCTTTATGACAAGCTGAGTAAGGCCCAAAGAAAGGTAATGAAGAATTTTTATATACATTGACCTAATATATTTATAATAATATTAATATTTTAATTATTTTAGAATGGTGAGACTACACAGGGGACTACTTCAAATGATAGTCCTTCGAATTTACAACAACTTGGTTCCGATGAGTATCTGGGCGTGTTTGTTATCATATTTGTTCTCTTGCTTTTTGTAATGCATTGCACTTGGGTTACTTCTAATGCTTACTCCAGTCCATCTATCGTGCTTGCATCTTATTCGCGAGATGGCTCACGTGTTATTTGGGACGATTTCCGGTGAGTTTGGCCTTTACCAATGTTTTGTTTCCCTATTCGCATACCTAATGTTTACCATCTCAATTCCCCATAATTAGTATAGATGATTTTGTATAGTTTTTCTTCTTATTGAACTGATTATTTTTATCTTAGTCAATATTGTACCATAAAGTACTCTCGAAATTCACTATCTTATTTAAGGTGTTGTGGTCCTTTGGTCGCAGTCTCCTTTCGATATATAGAAGTGGTCGACTCTGGTTTTCACAACTTGGTCGTGTTGTCAAGGCGACTTAGAATCATTTTGTCCGAAACCCTCTGCTATAGTAGTTATCATAGTTCCCAGCATCGGACCATGGACTTTGTACATTCCCACACGTTCATCAGTGATTCCTGCCTTTCTCAGCCTCATTTGAAGCTGTAGAAAGATCGCTTAGGAGTTGCATCCTACCCTAAAACACTTATATTTTCTTGTTTTATCCTGCAATGATGTCGAATGTGATTGCATTTCACTGCGTGTGTGCCATGTTTATGCAATAATCGTGGGGCGAGTGGGGTTTTTGAGTGGAAGCCAGATTTGAGGCTAATCAAGCCTCCTTGCTCTGCAGTACTTCTTGATCCCTTTTTATAATCCTATCCAACATTCACAGATAGTTTCCATTTAATTTCCTACACACGTTCCTTCTATTCAGGATTTTGGTTGTTTGTTGACTTCTATAGATTTTCAATTTTATCCTTACTGGTATAGTCTCCATATTCAGCCAAGCGTTTTGCATAGATCAGTCTTTCTGCTGCCTATGTGGGTTATCTACTCGACCAGTTTCGACTTTTGGGCCCACAAAGTTTGCAGGCTATTTTATGTTCAGATAGCCTCTTGACAGGTCTTCCTCACAGACGCTACCACTTGAACATAAGACCTTATAGTAGCCCTGTTTGTAAAGTAGGTCCTAAATTTTCCGAAATGATGGCTTTACTGAGGAAAGTGCTATTTTATCCTTATTTATTCTCCTATTATCCCATTTTCTTCGTAGTTCACCTATCTTCTTCGAAAGTAAAGTTATTCGTTTTGTATAAGGCTGGCTTTACATTGTTTGCGTTTTTAGGTCAACTAGGTAAGCTGAAAGTCGTATTTACTTAAATTTAAAAGTCTTGTCATGTCCACCTTATTATGACAGGTGGTGTTGCCCATATTTTGCACCAGTTTTATGCAGGAAATAAATTGAGTTTAAATGGTTTTGCTTCTTTTATCTTGATGTGTAGACTTAGCCTTTATATAAATTGCTGTCCATCCTGTAGAAAGTTCTGTCTTTGGAGCACAAGGTAGCCTGACATTTCTTTTCCATGCCTGGTCTATTCACTTCTGTGGACAGCCTCTAGGGTTTATTCAATATTTAATACTGTGGATAAAGTTAACCTTGGTTCTATGTTCTTACCCTTCTCCACAATTCTTAATAGCTTGCTAGTAAAAGATAGACCAATCCTTTTATTAAAAAGCAATATATTACTCATTATTTCATGTTATGTTTTTCATTTTACAAAATATGGGTGGATAGGATTCGTTAATTGGTCTCATCAGAAACCTGAGGATTACCTTAATGTTGACTGTGTGAATTCACCGTAATAGAGGTTCAATGAATGGTTATTAAAACCATTTGGAAAGGGGGAGGTTAGTCAAATTTGCTATATTCGCATGCTTGTACGCAATGAATATATACAAATATACCTTTATAGATCGTGTATAACGTGCTGCAAAATTAAAATCTGTTAATTTTCTAAGTCTAGATTAGACTAATATAGTAAGTTTTAACTGGGCATCGTAGCATTGACACTTGTATTTATATTAAATAGCCCAGCCAATTACTCATTACGTACAGGCGTTAATATCCATTTATTTTGATTTAGTGTTTACGTTTTTCTCACTCGGTGTGCTTTTCACATTTCAATAATGGAAAATTGCGAAACCACTGGTTTGGCATTCTCTTTTTTGATGTGCTAATCCATAAATACGATGCGCTCTAGGCTTACTTTTTTTCTTTATTCTTTTGGAATTTATATTGTTTATATATGAGTATGATATAGTTTATTATCTTTATCTGGATTGAATGGTATTTTAGTTTTTTGTTCTTTAATTTCTAAATTCTTACCCTAGTGAGGCTTACTTTTGGCTCAGTCAGAACACTCATCCGGATGCCCGTATTATGTCCTGGTGGGATTATGGTTACCAGATAGCCGGCATGGCAAATAGGACTACGATTGTTGATAATAATACGTGGAATAATAGCCATATTGCCTTAGTTGGGATGGCTATGTCATCGAATGAATCGTTTGCTTTTAAGGTAATTGTTATACGAAATCATACATTATTTTATTTTTAAATAAGTATTTTTATATCCTAGCATTTTGAATGGTTTGATCTCGTTTTCGTAACTCAGTCCTGTTTTCTATACGGTCCTCTTCCATATTAGTTGTTATAATTTCTAGCCTCCATCGTCACTTAGCTTTACAATTCTTTGCACTAAGCTACCATGTGTCAGAAACAAGTGAAGTACATCCTTTGACCAAATTTCTGCTGAACATTATTATTATCTGTCGTACGTTTCTCTATTTCATATCCTCGTATCTCCCCCTTGATTATCACGAGGTGCGTTCATCTAGGTCCACCTGAGGACAGGACTAGGTTATAAAAGCAAGCGAAAACCATTTTTTCTTATCCAAATGAGACTGCGACCAAAATACAGGCCACATTATCTTGGTTTTCATGCTTTCGATTCGACATATTAGCTTGAAGCTTTGCATTTTGATAAAATGCTTTAAATAACTGCATAACAAATCTATTTAAATCCATATTTTGTCAATGCCTGCTCTAGTTAATTAAACTCAGTTAATTTCTTATATCGTCTCTGGCTTTCTTGTTTTATATATTTATTGGATAATTTTTTTGCTGTATAAATCTACGAATTATTTTATTTTTCTTATATATTTTATTCGTATTTGCTCTTTCCACCTGATAGCGCTTCCGGTTGTATTGTTTAATATTATTTGGATATAGTGGTTCAACCCTATAATTATCTGAGTTTGGGTCTTTTTTCGCTAAAAAAGGTGCACTAGTATTTACTCTTTTGTGTATCTAAGGGAGCTAGCAACTGGCTGCAATCTGATCTGGCCATGGCCTCATATACTGCTATTTCTTATTTGTTTTCGCAAGCTGATGCACGATCTGGACGTAGATTATGTTCTGGTGATCTTCGGTGGCTTACTAGGCTACTCGGGAGATGATATAAACAAATTTCTTTGGATGGTCCGAATTGCGGAAGGCGAACATCCTGATATAATTCAGGAAGCTAAATACCTCACTCACCAGGTTAGATACCAACTCTTTACAGAGCTTTTAACTGTGTGAGACTTAGGCTGTTTAAATGTTGTTAATTATGGAAAAAATGTCATTTTTTATTATAATTTTAATTAGATCATCAGTAGCCTGATAGAATCTAAATATAACGGTTCGTCTGTATTCACAAGTTATCTCTCAATGAACTTATTCCTGATACATACATGCATACATATATTCATTTATTTATTGGCAGCCAAGCTATTCAATGATTACCTATTTCTCTTTAGGGTGAATATCGTATTGATGGGGCAGCTAGCGAAACAATGCTCAATTCCTTAATGTACAAAATGAGCTACTATCGTTTTGCTGATGTGACTGAGTTACTGCATTCTCCAGCAGGGTTCGATCGAACTAGGAATGCGGAAATAGGCAGGAAGCAATTCTCGCTTACCCATCTGGAGGAAGCTTTTACAACAGAACACTGGCTCGTTCGCATTTACAAGGTAAGACTAGGCCTAGCTTAGAGGATCCTTTCAGCCCTGTTGCCTGTAATGCTAAGCTAGAATGAATTAATCGTCCGGATTTAGTAAATCAAAAATGCTCCTTTTAGACGAAATATGATAATGTTATTAACCCACTAACAAAACTCTCCTCAAACAGTCAATCTTTTCCTGTGATCTATTTTCATGGTGGAGCAATCGAGTTATCTACTATATATATCGGAAGCGGCCGTGACAGGCAAGTGCAATCTCCATCAATTAAGCCAATTGATCAATATCACCCGTTCACATTGCACTTGCCCATTTGTTGTCTATGCCAGTGATTCCCAAACTGTCCGCTGCGGCGCCCCGGGGAGCCACAGCCTCTTTACAGGGGCTCCGCGAAATATTGTAAAAGATTCAATTTGAGAAAATGTACAGTGATTTGCAGGCTCATCTATCATATTAATTATTTAATATTAATTTAATGTTAATAAAGTATTAAAAAATAATGAAGATACACTAGTTTTATTTATTTTTACCTCTTACGAATAGTCATACATAGCGTAGGGCGCCATGGGAAAAAAATTTAATTGAAAAAGGGCTGGTGACTGGGAAAATTTTGGGAACCACTGGTCTATGCAATCGCTGTAATGCAACTGAATTCGCATAAAAGCTTTAACATCATCTTACATAATTACTTATTATCCACTTTGTTGGCATTGTAATGAGAGCTCTTTATGACTTCGGATGATTGGAGTTATTTTGAAGATTTACTTTTAATATCTAAACATGCTAATTACGAGATATCTTGAGACATCTAACTGGCCATAATTCTCGTAATTTAAGTTAATTATAATTTAATGAAGAGTCCTGACGTCTTACTGCGAATAGTATTACGTCATTCCTGCAGATTCCAGGATTATCATTTATCTTCAAGTACTTCTTTCTTTAATCCCGGTTCGAACCTTTGATCTAGGTCAAGAAACCTGCAAACCGACATAGTCTCAAGTCAACCAGACGTCGAATATCTCCTCGGCCTTCACGAAAGACAAACGCCGATCTCCGTGGACTTCTCAAAGCCAGATCACGTATTGTTAAAGGGAAACGTGCATCTGCAGCCTAGAGGTTAGACTGCTTGAGATCGAAGCATTTCCGGTATACATGTACATATATACGTGTAAGCTTATATTATGTGTTTGTTTTTATGACTTTTGACTTAGGATTTGTCTTCTTTTTATTCTAAGTGATCTTTTATTTTATTTATTATTGTTTTTCAATTTTTGCTAGATTAATGTTAAATATTATTTTAAGTATCTTTTAAATGGTATAAATTCACCAAAACGATTTATGGCCACCATTTAGACTGAATTTCAAAAGCTTCGCATTTATTACCATTAACTTTAAGTTTTTATATTGCAAAACTACGGAATTGGAAATTAAAGGTATTGAGCGGGAATATAACGTTATAATCATGTTCTATGGTGAATCAAGCGAAACTCAAGTTCTTTGTAAGTATTGGTGTTGCGAGCAAAAGTAATATAGATAACGTTAACATTTTGTCTTTGAATCACTATATTTAAACTTATGAAACATCAAATATGTTTATTTCGCTCATCTTAAGCCCAAACTTTGTACAGTCTAATCGAAGATATGAAGAGTAAGATAGTGTGGTCTTTCGTATGGCTGCAGTCTCCTTTCAATGTATAGAAGGACTTTGGCAGAGGACTTTGGCCAAGATGCGTCCAACTAAGTTGTTCTGACAATGCGATCAAGTTGCAAAAATGAGGTCAGCCCACTTTTGTACAGCCTAGTCAACCAAAACGTTTTAGCCTTGATGAAGCTTTAGGCAGCCTTTTAACTTTAAAAAGCTGTTTCATTATCTGATTTATTATCTTCCATGGGTTAGGTCTTAAGGATATAAGACTAATGACTCAGACGCTAAAATAGTTAATCTTATTTTAATTTAATTTTGGTGTAGTTGATTCACATTTTTCCTCTTTTCAGGTAATTTTTGGACATTGCTTCCGCCTTCAACTCCGTGCTTTGGGTAATCACTTCACAAACTAAGAGGGGCCTAAAATCTATCTTCTTTTGTCATGAACTTTTATATCTAATCTCTAATTTTTTTCGCTGTACTTACTCATACTTTACTTCTCCCTACGGCATCTGCCTACATATATTTCAGCTACTATGGTGACATTGTATAGGTTGTCTTCACAACTTTTCACTTGCAGGCCCTTTATTTCATTATTAGTAATTTATTAATTGCATTACTGGAGTTAATAAATAACAATACATAATAAATAATGAACAAAAAAGCCATGCCGTTTTAGCTGAAGATGTCCTCATGCTTGATACTTGTTTAGCTATTTGATTGTGTTTCATCTGCACTCCTGTTCTTTTTTTAAAAATCAACAACTGAAAATGCAATTTTGACTGTTGACTTCTAAGGTAATCTGGTTTGATTTTTTATGTTGCTCTTTTTCTTGGTTAGACTTCTTTCTATTTGCATTTTCATTGTTATTTCTATACTTAAAGACCATATTCTTAATCACTTTTCACTGTTTAACGTTGTGTTTTACTGGGAGCTGATTTTTGCAGTTATATATTTTCAAAACTGCTTTGACTTCTTCGTATTTAAGGTCTCCATACTCCCTATTGCAATTTTTCCACCTTTCAATTTCTGGATAATGTTGACAAGCTCCTAGGCTATTTTTTGTTTAAAGCGAGTATTTAATATACTCATGCATCAAATTATAATTCATGTACTAAGTGTACTACTAAGGTTTTATTGTAATTATTTGCGGCTTTGCTTGTTTTAGAAGTTGTTTGACCTTGTTTTCACGACTTGGTCATATTGGCAAGAAGACCTAAAGGGACGCATTTTGTCCGGCGTTCATAGTATGCATGATAATTTCTAGAGTCAGACCATGGACTTAGTACATTCCCAAACGTTTCTCCGGCATCGTCAGTGAATCTTACTATCCTTAGCATCACACCACAACTAGCCAAATAGATAAGTGAATTCGATCCTCTGACCATTTGTCTGTTAAATAGTTGTGGTGTATCTCCCTCTTTTCCTATATCATCGTAACACCTCTTCACTATAAAAATTTCTTACTTGCTTATCTAAGCCTCGTTGGGGTCTGCACTTTTGAGCGGATTTTGTGAGACACATTCATACTCCGTTGGTTTTCTCATCCTCCCACTGCTAGGAGTGTTGATCCAGGACTGCCGCTTACTCCGCAATCCTTATCCTCCGGGTATTATCAATTTCCATCTCGCTCTGTAGGATTTCTCTTATCTGCCTGGTTCAGTGATTTCACTCAATCGCTGCCAGCATATACGCGCTACTCGGGGCGATATATTCTACACTCTGCCTTAACCCTTTAAAAGAATGTATCCTCCAGCCTCACTGAGCAAGCCCATAAAGTCAGGATCCTCAAGTAGTATGGAAACCTAACTTGTCGTTGCAGATTTCCTTATCACTATACGGCATCTGGACGAGTAAATCTCATGGTCAGGCCTTAACTTCACGGAACACGTCTATAATAGAACTAGACTATTAATAGCCAACTATAGTTGTTCTCTTCATCACTCGTTCTTCTATCCGCAATGCCAAGTCAATGGCCTTATGCCATAATCTCATGTATGCCGAATCTCAAATGTTATGGTTGTTTAATTTACTTAGATTAGGCTTAGTGTAGACGTCTCTTCTTGGTTGCCGATTGTTTCTCTGTGGTGTCCTTGGAATTTATTTAAGTAAAATTAAAAATATTGCCTTGATCTAGTCATTTTTTTTATCTTGCTGTTCCATGGAGAAACATGGATACAAAAAGATCTGAAATAGCCGAATACACTGCACAGACGGGACATGAAATCGACAGAAAGGCTGGCCGCATATGGTACAACTAAAATAAAACTCAATATAGGAGAGGCCATCGATATCCTGACTGAAACAAGTCTAATGAACAGGAGACTTGAAGAAGTCAGAATCTTCTCCGAGTTTGCTTAGACAGTGTGCAAAGTTTTCGCTAATCCTGCCTTCTTCAAGTCTCCTATTCATTAGATTTATTTCAGTCAGGATATTAGCGGCTTCTCGTATCATGCGCTTCCTTTTATTTTCATCATATGCAGCCAGTCTTTCTTTCGATTTCGTGTCCTGTCTGTTTAATGTATTTTGCTATCTCGGATCGTCCCGTATCCTTGTTTCTACAGATCAACAAAAAGGAGACGGCTAGGCCAAGGTAATATTTTCAATTTTAGGAAAAAAATCCCATGTAAACTTCATATAAACAATTGGAAACCAAGAAGAGACGTCTAAAATGAACCTCTGATCAAGGTTCCTTCCTCTAGGTCTTCCTGCCAATATAACTAAATTGAGAAAACAAGGCCTAACAACGGAAGGAGACCTCGATCGTACTACTGGCCACATCATCCTGGTCTTCATACCTTTGTTTGTTTTAGGTGGGACAGATTAAAATGCCCATCAATAATTTATCTACTTTTACCTAGCGTGTGCGTGTAACTCGACTTTCTATGAAGAAAAACGTTATCACAAAATGAGATAGTATTATTTTGGATTGAAGGCTGCTGGATTTTGCAGAGGTCTATTGCTTATCGTCCTGAGACCCATATGAACCTGTGCTAAGATCTTGCCTGTAATGTTTTAAAGATCATCGTCAGAGCGAGGTACCATATCTTGCGAAAAAGCCCACCAATATGCTCCATCTAGAGTATAGGGGTCGACTGCAAAACTACTTATTTATTTTATATAATTTTGATAACCTTATGAGATATCTGATTTAGCTGTTTGCTTCATTCTAATATCACACGCTTGCAGATATGTGAAGTTAATTCATAAAAAGAAAGTCTATACGGTTGCAACTGCTTCCTTACATAAATAAACCCTCGTACGTTACTCTAATGTTTACTCA
>CAAALY010000138.1:0-12127 GCA_900617795.1 Protopolystoma xenopodis
GTATGTTTCTGGCTTTTATTTGTTTATGCCACATCCCATACATGGACCCACACCGGTTAATTTTCTGACCAATTCCAGGTTTGTATCTTCATACTGCAATCGCTCCTTCTCGGATTCACTATGTCCCTCATGATCCTCTCCTTGGCGATGTCTTTTCATACGTTTTCTTTTGATTTCTTCGCTGAATCTCCTAGTCTGCCTAGGCAGTGCGCGAAATTAGCTCTGACTCTTCTCTCTTCCCGTTTCTTGTTCATCAGGTTTCTTTGAAAGAGGATGTCCACAGCCTTTCTGCTCTTCAGTTTCCTGTTGTTTTCCCCATTGGAGGCCAGTTTTTTCTTTGCATTCCAGTCAATGGTGATGTGTGTTTACAATCTTTGCGTATGCATTTTTCTGCATGGTCGCAGGTGTTCTTTGATCCTTGTGCTGATTGTCCTTGCCGTCTCTCCGGTTTATTTTTGGTGACAGCCCATGCATCTTAGGCTGTAAACTCCGGGGCACCTTATTGTGTTGACTTCTCCATGTTAGGTGGGCAAGCTGGTGAACAGGACCTTCCTGGCCTTCAGATTGTAAAAATGCTCCATTTCCATAGTATTGGCTACAGATTCCTTCGTTTTTTCTCTCTTCCTCTTACTTTATTTTCATAACCTCCGTCCTTCCATCTGTTCATCACCATCAGTACGCTGCGTTGTATTGCTTCTTCTGGTTATCTGTTTCTAAGAAACATCTGAGTTAGATTTTCCAATTACTTCCCCAAAAATGCAGAATCAGTGAGTAACAGACTTCTTATGACCATATTGCAGGATATTCCAATCTTTATTCCACTAGTATGAATATACTGTATGTTAAGGCTATTTCCTGCATATGATTTCTTTCAAACCAGCCGTTTTTGAGAGTCTTCTTTGGGCAAATGACCGCAAAACCCATTACAAAATTGGCTTTTTTTATCAATGTCAGTTATAAAGATCAGCAAATCTTCACATTTTTCTTTTCCATGCGACCGGAGGATGAAGCAGTCATTCAAATATCACATAATTACTGTTGGCTGCTCATATGACGATTTAAAATACTCTTTCAACTTATTAATGTAGACATTAGACAACAGAGGTGAGAGTGGTGAGCTCAAAAGAAGGCCAAATATCTATTTTTCGTGTATAAGTAGATTTTCAGGGCTATCCGAACTCTGTGCCCTTGGGTCACAGGGCAGATATGAACTTCATAGCAGGGAAAATACTTGACCTTCCTTGAAATTTACATCTGCTCTGTGAACTAAGGCACTTGTGGCATTATGGAATAGTGGTTAACATGTAAAGCTTCTACTCTAAGCTTTCATGGTTCGAGTCCCGCTGAGGTTGCGGATAAGACCAGTTCAAGCGAGGTCGGAACCATAGTCCATCCGGAGAAAGAATACATTTCGGAAAGCAAGGATAAGTAAAAAAAAAGTAGGTTGACCTCGTTGTCGCAACTTGGTCTTGTTGTCAGGGCGACTGAGTAGAACTCACCTAATCCGAAGTCGTCTGTCATAGCAGTTGTCATGATTCCCAGCATCTGACAGTGGACTTGATACATTCTCAGACGTTTCGCCGGCATCTTAGTCGGCATCATCAATGAGACTACGATGCTGACGAAACGTCTGAGAATGTATCAAGTCCACTGTCTGATGTTGGGAATCATGACAACTGCTATGACAGACGACTTCGGATTAGGTGAGTTCTACTCAGTCGCCCTGACAACAAGACCAAGTTGCGAAAACGAGGTCAATACACTTCTATAATTCGAAAGGAGACTGCGATGATACCAGAGGCCAGAACATCTTGATCTTCATATCTTCAAGGATAAGTTGAATTTAATGGAAACGTAGGGATTATTTATATCATTTTGTCAATATTTAAGTACCAGTCCTTTATCCCCCTAAACGAAATAGTGGGAACACATCACAGATCCAATATTTGGTCTTAACTGATACCGTTGGGCATGAAATAGGTAGTTCTCAATGTCAGGTTCATTAATAGGGTTAGAGACTCCTTTCCGCTTCTCTCTGTTTCCTGGATGCCGTTTAATCTTTCCAAGTTCTTCAATAGTGCAGTGAGTGCTTTTTTTCCTGAGATGCTGGTGTACATGGACTGTACATCAAAGCTCACCAAAATTTCGTTTCCTTCCCAACTGGTGCCTTTGATTCTTTGGCAAAATTCGTATGAGTTCTTCACTGTATTTAATAATCTGCTATTCACTTTCTTTAATTTGAGACAGATAAATTTGCAAAATTTAAGTGTTGGTCCATGTTTATTGTTGACTAGAATTCTCATTGGTACTCCTTCTTTGTGTACCTTCTGCAAGCCGTATGCTAATGTGGCTCTTGAATCCTTTCTTATGAGTTTATTCATTTCCCATTCGTGGATTTATCCATTTATATTCATTTCCTTCATCATTTCTTATAGTGCTCCTTTGATTTTAACTGTTGGGTATTTTGCTAGTAGTCGATAGATTGTAGTGTCCCGGAGAATATTTTCCATTTTATCTGTATATCACTTTCTGGCCATCACAATCGTGGCACCTCCCCTGTTGGCTTTTAGAAGTATTTAATTGTTTCTTCTCAATTCTCTTTATATCTTGGTTCTATTGTTCCCATTCGTGGGCTCTTGATGCGCCAAAATAGAGTGAATGATTTTAATTTCCAGCTCTCTTTTTGATACATCAGGTAACTTCTCAGAGCTATTTATCACCTCCACTAAAATGTCCTTAAATGCCTTTTTTAATTCCGAAGGCCAAAATTTAATCCCTTCTTGAGGATCATTGTGGTTTCCAGGTTAAAAGGGTTGAAAGAAATATTCACTACTTTCTTTTTCTCTTTTGCATGGATTGTGAGATTCATCATTCTAGAGTCATCTTCGATTTGCCCAGTGCTTAGACCTTGAACTACCTATAGATCTATTGTGGCTTTTTTCTCAAGTCCGAGATCTTTTTCGACATTTTGTCTGCCATTTTTGTTGGTTCAAGAAATCCTCTGGAGTGAGAATCCTACTCAAATCATGCATGAGACTAAATTTAATATCTATAAACCTAAATAATTTTCTTTTCTACCTATCTTGTCTCTAATTTTTGCATATATCATTGGCCTTGTCAGATTGAGATTTTTCCAACTAATTGTAAAAGCTAGGAGGGATGCCATAACATTCGCAACAGTTAATAAAGGTCAAATGTCAAGATTGACTTGAGATTATTTTCTTTAATCTGCTGTAATCTGTGCATTGACTGAAAAGCTTGTCGCCGTAAATAGGTCGTAGAAATAAGGACCAAGATAGTATGGATCTCTGTTTGGTCGTAATCTGCTTTAGCAGTATGGTGTTAGTTTGATCTCGTATTCGCACCTTAATCGGAGCGAAACAGAACCTGGTAGAATGTACTTACTTCTGTGATCTCTTAGGCAATTCATGATTTCAAGCATCGGAAATTCTCTATGACTAATCAAATATACTCGATTAGTAATTTTGGGGTCATACTAATCTCCTCGATTAACCGCAGTTTGATTTTCGCCAAATAAGATTCTATTAACCGTACTCGTGTCGACCATCTGTAAAAAATGAACTGCTTGCTACTTATGCATGGAAAGAGAAATCTTAAAGCTTCATATTCTCTGAATTCCCCCAAAGAATGAGTCAGAATAGCTTCCTGAACTGCAATAAATTAAAATCACATCAAGCCTTTCCAAAAAGTCTTCTTCAATTATTTTGGCAATAAGTCATAATTACACATTTATATGAATTTCTAACTAATATGGACCCAAAAGTCCGCCACATTTTATAACTGTCTGCAACGAAAATGGGAAAGCTTATGAGTCCCACTACCTTTATTGATAGCAATAAATCTTAGAGGAAATCCCTTTGTGTGAATCTTTCAAAGATAATGAGCCCTTTCTGTAAATACATAATTTAAGTGCCTGTGTGAATCCAGTCTAAAGGCCCTCATTTGGATGCTTTGCTGAAAGACCCTGCAATATCGCATCCTTCACATATTGCCTCACCTCTTTTTATGTAAGTTTACCTAGCCAGATTCATCAGCTTCCAAAAATACAAATTTATTAACGTACATATATTTCAAGCTCTCAATGCTAATACAAGCATTATTAAGCTTAATTACCTGATAAAAATGAAGAATTACTCGGCTCAATAAATTTGGTTTGCCTATAAAAAGCAATTTCGGGCTTCTTTTTAAGAGATTTTCTACACTTTCCTTTACGGGTATACTTTACAACAACTTGATAATAGTAACTATAGAGACTCACCTTATATATACTTATATGTTCAATAATTAACGAGTTTCGGCGATTTTAAACAGCATCATGGGAGCTTTTACTAACTTCCCCTTCGGCAACTAAATTGTCACTTCAATTGAGGTTCGTAAAATGATTTTGCCTGACAAATCAACGATGCTTGGTCATAAATCCAGACAATCTTGACAATTTAAACTCGCTCAGCTATCAAGCATCCGGACCAGCCGTTTTAGAGCCTCGATCTAACAAGAGATGCCTCTGCGTATTTCCTATAGGATTTGCCGTTAAGATGCACAGGTAAACAGTGATATCATTTACTAAGATTATTATGGGAATTTCTTATATTAACTTGAACTTGAACAACCTGTCTTCATCCCAATTCGACTACAACTTCGGCCCTATCTCGAGCTCTAAATTTACGTTCCTACAGTTAGAGTCCCGTTATGTGGGTTGATGAGTCAATGAGACAAGAAGGAAAGTATATCCCCGACAAAAGGTGAATAATCCTCCTAAATCAGATGAAAATCTCAACTCCTCTTGAAATTGTTCACGGACAGAAAAGGCCAATCACTTTCTGGTGCATTAAAAACTGACGCATCCAATATATAAAAAGGACACGATTGGTACGAGTAATTCGTCCCATAAAAATGTTGTACTATTTCCCATGATTATAACATATAAAGGCATGAAATTGGTTCCATCCCAGTGAAAAGGATTACTAAAAATTTTAAAATAATACAATTTATTCTCCGTTTTTCAATGTCATACAATAACTAAAAAAGTAATAAAAATCATGTGTTAAAAAGCAAACTATACTGTGAGGAAAACGAAAATAAAGAATTTATCTGAAAGAATACTGTGCAATTTTACATGCATGGCAAAAAAATAATTAATATGAGATGTATTCACCTGATTTAGTTTGCGGTGATGAAGGACTGGTAGAAGAATTTTCCCACAATGATATGAGTAGAGCTGACGTTTCCACTGAATTTCACATTGCTTTGCTTTTTTAAACGTAATATATGAAATGTGAACAGCCCAGTACAGAAGGGGAGATACCACAACTGTTTGGCACACGTTTGTTCAAAGGTTAAGCTTGTTTGTCTCTTTGACGAGTTGTTATATGGTGCTAAAAAGGGCGAGACTCACTGATGATGCCAACTATGCTGCCGGCGAAACGTCTGGGAATGTACCACGTCCAGGGTCCGACTTTGGAAAGTATTATGCATCCAATGGACTCCAGACTAGGTTCGTTCCTTTAAGTCTTCCTACCAATATGACCAAGTTGCGAAAACAAGGTCAAACAACCTATATTATTATTTTCCTTGTTTTCCATACATTCGACCGTAGTTGCTGAAACATGTTTCTATGTTTTGACAGTTTTGCAAGCTTTGATGATTTTGTGATCAGCACCCATGTCTTGTTGATCTAAAGTTTCTAGTCTGCGAAACCTTGCCTCATATCCTTTGATAGTGGTCATCAATTTGTGCCTTTTTATTACATCAAATGTTTTTCTAATATAATCACCATAACTTTTTTTCATCTTCACCTCTTAATTAAGCGTACTTTCTTTGTCCATATTCACTGATGGGGTTATATATAACGTTTATTATACTTGGCTGTACATGCAAAACTGAATGGCGTAGAAAGTATCTTCACGTGTATGAAGGGCAACGGACTGACGTTAACTGATACTTCTGCTTGGCTGATCGCATTTCATGGGACCTACTGTCAATTTATAACTTATACTAAATCCGATTTAGCACTGTTCGAGCTCGTATTAATTGAGATTTGCCTGTATATGAAAGCAGTGCATCTATATCGTAGTTTTGTTGACCGAGATTGTGTGAATTGGTACATTCTCAAATGTTCCATTGGTATTCTTGTCGACGTTGTCAGTGAGAGAAGACCAACCTCAGCATCAAGTCGCAACTCGTCAAAAGAACAATACCGCTTACCAATTTTATGTTTTTTTTACGATTGTGGAATCCTTCTTCCCTCTTGGGCTCAGGATCCTGGTGCTATATCCTCATCCCTCAATCTCCGTTTAGATGACCCAATTTCCTGCACAAACCTATCTGTATCTTCTAATTGTATTACTCTTTGAGAGGAGGGGTTAATCAAATGTAACCCCCTTCACCGTCGGTTTTGCATACAGTCTGCAGGTTTTTCTGATCTCAATTGATCTTTTATTCAGAGATTCATTATTCCATACTCAAATATTCATTAACAATCCCTCAAAGAGGACAGCTATCTAAAAACATGATTCTCACCCCTACCGCCCTTCTAATTCCACTCGGCCTCTCAACTGTGATCGCCCAGTTATCACACTCTCTGGATCCCAATACGAGCTAGAAAATAAGGTCGGACATGAATAAAAACTGCCTTTGCAGACTCATGCTGTCGTGAAATTCAGCTAAAGATCCAGACATCTACTAGGTTTATCTTCACAAAACTTAGAATCCTGCCTAGACAGCACTGAATGAAAGTTGTTAAAATAAAACCCTCTTTCTTTCATTCCTTTCCCACGTACTCTCCAAGTCTTCATTGCTTAACATTTATATTTTCCATGGGATCCAGAACTGATGGAATTTAGAAGTTCTTACTTACTGAAAAGATGAGTTCATACAACATCATAGACTTAAGTTATTCCTGTTAAACTTTGTATTTTCATATGTATTCACCCTAATTAATTTAAGGTAAATAGGGGCATGTAGTCGAAAACCTTCTTGTAAAAAGAAAGATTGTATTTTGATTATGCAGGATCTCTCCGTAACTATCACCAGCGACCGACCTGTGGAAGAGGTGGAGCTGGTGCCATCGCCGTCAGAGGTCAGTCACGTGGACATCAGATGCGCGGCTGACAGCCAGGAATGGAACTTATTTCACCACGTAGACGTAAGACTAACATTTCTTGTCTGCTTCCTCCTCTGTTTGTATAGTTCTTTAGTCATTGAATTATTAAATTTTAAATTCTATTTAAGCCATGAAGACCAAGATGGTGTGGCCTCTGGTATGGTTACAGTCTCCTTTCGATTTATAGAAATGGGTTCGGTAGAACGTTTGTCGAGTGATTGACTTCACTTGTCTCCTTGACGAGTTCGTAGTTTGGTGCTGAGAATAATGACAACCACTATGGCAGATGACTTCAAACTAGGTGCATTCTACTTAGTCTCTCTGACAACAAGACAAAGTTGCGACAACAGGTTCAACCCACTTCTCTAAATTATATTGCTCATACATGAATATGATTTCCCCTTTTGAGGAATAAGAAAATTCGTAAGACCTAAAAGAGAACAAGTAAACTGAATGTAGTTTCTTTCTTTTTGCTGACATACAAAATAAATAGACTTTGATAATAAAAAATAATGACTATAATAATATTGATTATAATTATTAATGCGACCATACAAAAGGCCAAACCATCTTGGTCTTCATAACTTCATATGTAATTATAATTATTTTGGAAAAATCAAGCCCGAACGACGTATTCTCAAATATTTTAATCAGATTTTCACTAGAGTCTCGCTTTGCTAGTGCATAAAAGTATCCATACATAAATGATTGGAATGTCGGATAAGTATAAAGTAGGATCTTCCGTATTTGCGTCTTGTTGAGCTGACTTTCATTACGTGTAAAAATGTCTCCTGATCTGATTCGTTTGGTCCGAAGATGAAAACCAGTCCCCATCAGTAACATGAGCATTTGTATAGAGTTTGTTTGAACTTGTTTTCGCAATTTGGTCACATTAGTAGAAAGACTTAGAGGAACGCACCTAGTCCGGAGTCCATTGCAGGCATGATCATTTTCAGAATAAGACCGTGGACGTGGAACATTCCCAGACGTTTCGCCGACATCGTAGTCCGCATCGTCAGTGAGTTTCGCATTCTTAGCACAACACAACAACCTTTCGGTCGATTTCCAGTCGATTTCGTGCCTCGTTCGTCCAATGTGTTTCGCTATTTCTGGTCTTTCCTTATCCGTGTTCCTGCAGAGTCTTCGATTTTCCTTGATTCGTAGGCCGATTTTTCTTTCTGTTTCACCAATTTACTTCTGATCACAGTTGCCGCATTTGATACGATAAACTCTCGAGCAATCAAGTTTCTCCGACTTCTCGTGTTGCGACTAGTGAAAAGTGTTTTCTTCTCCTTTATTATCACCTTGATATTCCAGTCCCTTAGTAACGGTCGCAATTGTTGGCCTAATTGTGATGAGGGCAGGCAAATCCACTTTTAATTGTCATTCTGATTCCTGATCTGATTTTCATAAAATCCAATTTGAAATCGGCCCTTTATAACCTCTACATTTTTTTCTATAAATTATCTGGTGTATCCGTTACTAAGGCAAATCTGTGTCAGTTTGTCCAACTTCTCGTCTTAGAACTCATTGTCCGTTAGTCGTAAGCTTCTGATAATCAAACTCCTCAGTATTGCGATACTCAATCTGTAGTTATGGTGAGAGCGAAAATTAAGCATTATTCCTTCATCATAATGCTTTCTGTATAGTCTCCTCATGAGTTTCCCGTTGGAGTGCATGACTTCAATATCCAGAAAGCGTAGTCGTTCATCTTTATCCACCTCCATTGTGAATTTAATTCTTTCGTCAAGTTGGTTAATAAAATTGAGGAATTCATTTAGATTTTTCTTACCATGTGACCAAAGTGCAAAGTATTCATCCAAATATCGAATGAGCACTCTTGGTCGCAGTTGTGACTTCACGAATTCCCTTTCCAACTTGTCCATGTACACATTTTCCCATCATTAGTCCAAATAATTGCTCGTAGATACTGCCGTTAAATGTAAAATATGTGGTCCTTACTGTCAGGTTGACGAATCGTGTTAACGATTCTTTCCGTATCGGTTCTGCCTTCAGGATGATCTCTTCTTGCTCCAATATTGCCAGTAAGGAGCTAACCGCCTTCTTACCGGAGATGCTTGTGTATGTCGGCTGGTCTCCCCTCACATAAGAGGACCACAATAGCACAAAACCGAAAAGATGTGATTACCGATGAAAGCGTGTTCTCAAATTTTCATTATATCCCACATCCTCAATAATTCACTTCTTTCTATAGCCGACAGGGTGGTGACACCATTTATTTGGCTTGCTCCATCCTTTTTCTTCATATTCTAAAAAAATTGCCAATACAGTGTTGATCTCTCCTAATCTTCTCGACACTTTGTCCACTTTATTAACATCTGCTTCTTACTATCATTCAGTCCATTAGGTATACATTAACACAATATGTATAATGTTAACAGAAATTCATATGAAGACTCCCTTATGTGGGTTTTCCTATTTGATTCACTCTTTACTAACCAGGATATCCGATAAAGGATGATTGCCATCATTTTCTAATTCCATGATGAATTAATTTTTACATCTCTTCTGTTCTCCAACTTTAGCTAATCATCCAGCCTCCCGTTTACTTGCTGCCAAACGGCAAAGTAGTCATTCATATGCCTGACCGATAACGTATGAACTAAAAGTGATTCTCTTATTTAAAGACCCTTTAAGTCGGCCTTGTGATAATTCGCTCAAATTTGGCATATACACGATCCCTTGGTTAAGCCTCATGCTTGATCATACAATTATATGTACCTACATTCATAACCTCACTGATTAAACGTTCGTAACTTAAACAAAAAATATGTACATTTCAGCAGTAAATTCCCAGCTATCATGATGAGCACCTAACTTATATTTTACTCTATCAAAATCTGCGGTAGCTAATCAAATGAATTGTGTTCACCTTGCTTCGTTTAGCGTGATGAAAGACTGGTAGTTGCATTTTACCAAACTGTAATGAGTAGACAAGAAGTTTTCCATTGGATTTCACATAGCCTTACTTTTCCATAAGGTATTCTTATCCAGGGTGAACTGTAGGTTCGATCTCATCTAGGTCTTATCAACAGTCCCAGCGGGACTTGAACCATAACAGTGCAGCGTACAATCTCGACATGTTAACCAATACCTCACATTGCCACGAGTGCCGCGGTGTCAGAGGGTAGATATGTACTTGAATGAAGGTCAAGCATTTTTCCTTAGCACTTTATTTGGTGGGATTGCTGATGAAGCAAACTTTTATTTGCCCAACGACATTACTTACATTTCGTTTTGTGTGGATTATCTCAAAAATCCATTCAAAAGGAAATATAAGCAATATCGTCGATTGCTATAGCATATATAAATTTGCTTGATCGGCAATCCCACTACAGAATGTGATATGGGAAAATGCCTGGCCCTTCTTGAAATTCACATTTATCCTCTGACCAAAGGGCACTCATGTTAATGTGACGTAGTTAACGTTTCGAGATTATATACGGCACTTTCATGGCTCCAGTCCCATTGGGGGGTTACTAAGAAAGTGGGAAAGTTCAACTATCAGTACTTCATCACCTTAAACGAAATAGGGTGATCTACTGATCTGATCTACTGCCAGTCTCGAAAACCTACTCAAAACAAAATATAGTTAATCTAATGTTGATTATAGACCTTGTATCGCTCCGCTAATCTGAATGTGAGTGTACAGCTTTACTACGGCTAAACAGGCAAGCAGGTTCTCACTTTCTATCCACTTCTCATCCACCGATTTAACGAATGTACAAAAGTTTTTATTAAAAATTGCCACATCTCAGAGATTTGCTTTAATTGGTGAGAGGAAAAACTCATAACTCTTTGGGCATCAAGCAACCATTATCACACGCAATAATTCTAATTAATACATTCCCTCCTTATAGATTTTTGCCATAGCACCACCTTGTATGGCGTATCGTCGAGGAAGTGCATTCTTTTTTCACTACTCCATTGCCCATAGTTTCCATATTAATAAATTTAATAGTAAGAATAAGAGAGCAAATAAAATCCTAATAGAGCTGGGAGTAGTTAAAGCTAGGGCCAATTATTTAGGAAAAGGAATGCAGGTTTTGGAGGACTTCGAAAGAAATTGAATGACTACCAAAGACCCTAGAGAGGCGCCTAGATTGCTTGGAGCCCCATAAGGATAGGCCATGTTCGTATATTCGCCAAAGGGGATGCTCCTCATTTGGGAGTTTTTTCAATTGTATGAAATCGCCTAGAGTGGAGGATGTTCAAGTTTCACCTTCGTAATAAACCTACGGTAGTTTGTGGCTTATAGCCTCTTTAAAAGCCCTCATTCCTTTACATTACTAAAATTATCATCAACTATATTTACTTTGAGGATGTGAGGACCAAGATGGTGTGACCTCCTGTATGGTCACAGTCTCATTTCAATGTATAGAAGTGGGTAGAACCTCGTTGTTACAGCATAGCCTTGTTGTCAGGGCGACTTAGTAGAACGCAACTTGTCCGAAGTCGTCTGTCATAGTAGTTGTTATGACTCCCAGCAACAGACACTGGACTTGGTTCATTCACAAACGTTTCGCCGGCATCGTAATCGGCATCATCAGTGAGTTTTGCCATTCTCCGCACCAAGCTACAAACTCGCGAAAAGAGGCAAATGAAGTCATTCCCTCGACAGACATTCTGCCGAAAACGGTGAAACTATCACCTCTCTTCTTTCTTATCCAAATCTCGCCCTATCACAATTTGCCAAGAAAAGTTGAGTATCGAGGAATCTCTTGTTTCATAACTGTTGAGCTTACTTCCATTTCGAGTGGAAGTGATGGGTGAAGAGATTCGAAGGTTGGTTCTACCAGAAGACGACGGCCGCTTCCTCTTGACCAGCTGTCGATTGGCTTTACTGGAAGATTCACGCTGACGCCATTTCCGAAGCAATCTTCTTCGATTCCGGTAAAAAGGTGCTAAATTTCGTCCGTCATATGACGAATATCATCAAAGCAAGGTATCATCGTTACAACAAAATTTAAGCTAACGAGTCAA
>CAAALY010000139.1:0-12125 GCA_900617795.1 Protopolystoma xenopodis
CTGTTGGCAGGGCGACTGAGTAGAACTTACCTAGCTTGAAATCGTCTGCCATAGTAGCTGTCATGATACCCAGCATCGGACAGTGGAATTGGTATATTCTCAAACGTTTCGCCGACATCGTAGTCGGCATTATCAGTGAGTTTTGCCATTCTCCACACCAAGCTACGAACTCATTTCGCTCTTTGCTTCTTCTACATTCGAAACTTGCCTCATGATATCACTCGTATAAAAGCCTGTTATTGCAAATGCAGGCTTAATGATAGTGTAGTTGGAATACTTTATAGTAAATATAGGTGATAAGCAAGCATGACCTTCCTTACGCGAAGACTCAACCAACTGTCATGATTTTGATGGAGGATTGAGGAGGAGAGGAAGATCAGCGTAAGAAGAAATGGCACATGACAAAAGTGACAAGAAAAAAGCTGGCTCAGTTTACCACACGACATTATGACGGAAGGCGTTATAGCATATCGTTTGGATCCTACACATGCGTCACTATGAGGCAAGCCACTAACGTATAGGCAGCTACGGCGTGAGGAGCAAGAGTAGTTTTCAAAAGGATCCAGTAAAGTAGAGTTATTTTGGAGATTTTCTGGCTTAAAACATTGTCTACTGTGTGTCAGCATCTGATTAATTCCTGGCAGATGACCTGGTTGGATATGATAGGCCAGCCTTTCAGATCCGATTTGCAGCTCGTATGTTTATGATGGGAGTGTGTTTGAATGACCAGTCGTATTGCATAAGTCATGACAGTCAGTGTGGGTAATAAGAATAACCAGCGTAGCAAGGATGAGTTGGAATGAGTCACTACAAGATAATCGTAGCTGAATTAAATATTTTTGCGTGGCATTCTTTATTACGGAACAGCCAGAAAAATATAGAGATAGCCGAACAATTAATAATATATATCTCACATTAAAGTTTATTTGTTGTAGTAAAACATAAAAAAGGAATAGAAATATGAGTTGAAAAAACTATTAATTTTTTATAAACATCTTAACTAATCTTTAATTATCAGGCCTTTTGGATACTGTGTTTTCCGTGTCATTTTATACTTTTCAATTTGGAATCTTCAGACAGATGTTTTCCTAATTCTTTAATGTGTAATTAAGATTCTGTTGTCAATTAAATAAGTTTAATCCTATATAGGAGCTGTATTCATCCAAGCAATAATCTTAAGAACATTTCTGAAAGGAATTATTTATATGAAATTGTATTCATGGTCGATGCACTCAGTTTAGGATGCTGCGATGTCAAAAATAATAATAAAGCGAAATATATATTTACACGCTTAGATATAGAACCATTGGCTCAAAATTAAAAGATTAAAAAGTATCATCATAGATTTCTCGAAGAAAATTATTGCTAATAGCACTACTAAAAATTTTACGAAAATTAAGAATAACAAATAGTAAAATGACGAAAAGCGTCGCAAAAAAGAAATATTTATTGCACTTAGTCTAGTCTTAAGAGAAGCTGTCCCTTGAATGAAAATAATTATCCGAATATATATGACAATAGCCGAAAGTTAATTTTCAGCAAGTGGTTTTTTCGTATCTTAAGTGATCTAGGATCCTAAGTTTCCCAGTAAAGAATAGAATACGCATTTTCTCCCAATCAATTTACGTGCAATTGAGCCGTTTCTACATATTAAGCATAAAATAAAGGGTAGATCTTAGCATTAGCAAGCACATTTGCGAATATATGGATAGTGGAAAAAGGTATTAGAATAAAAACTAGATCACATCACAATATAGAGACAGAGCAACAGGCTGAAATTCTAGTTAATACTCGGAATAATAGAAAATCCCGAAAAAAAGTATCTCTTATTTTATGAATCAGGAAATAAGATGCATGCCTTATTATCCGTAGTTAATAAGAATATCAATCGCTTTCAGTCTGCCTTTTTTTTAAAAAAAGAAAAAAACGCAATGCAAATACCCAGTAAAATGGTTGGAAAACTAAAGACAATTTTAAACAAGCTAAATGAATAAAAGGCAATAAGTAAATAGAATAAATGGCCACAATAAAAAAGCTAATATCAGTTAATTAGTTAATTAAGCATATATATGAAATAAAACAGTAGGCTTATTGACAAATATCATAAAAATAGAAATATTCAAAATAATAAGCTCAAAGAGAGAATTAACAGAGAAAAGGATTTGCTGCCCTAACTTACTAGTTTGAAAGCAATAATATTAAAGTAAGTTATCACAGCAAGAATTTAACAAATTGTAAAATTAAAAAAGTCAAATTGCTTTAAAAAACAAATTATAATTTTAAATCAATAAAATAGGTATTAGGCCTGCAGTTATTATAAAATATAAGCAACATATATATATAAGGCATCAAGTATAGCTAACCTGCCTATCCCCATTATTCCTGAGGCCCCACGAGCTAGACATTGTAATCTTAGTTTTTCAATAGGATCTTGAGTTGACTGAAGACTTTTAAGTGATTTTATTCGGAGCTCAATGTTATTCCTATCTGTATGAGCCATGCTAAAATGAAGCGGCTTATCAACAGGAGTAACGGAGCCTTAGAAAATATAATGAAATTATTGAATAAAACATATTCATGCTCTATATTTTTATTTTAAAAAATATAAATTAACAAAGATAATTATTTAATAGATATATGTGAAATATTGCTCAATTGTTATTAATATACACATTGTTGGTTGTATTGATTAAGTTGTAAAATACAAGCGTTAGAAACGCAAAGTTGCTTTTAGATATAATTTATGCATTATTATTTAGCTTACTATCTTACTCAATTTCTGAATGTAAAATGGTGCAATAACAGTGGAGATCCAAATCCAAGTAGCTTATTGACAAAAAAATCAGAAAATATAATTTAATACACACCGGAATTAAATGGGACATTACTATTCTCAACTGTTTCCCTGAGTCTTATTTAAGACAGCAAACAGGATTTTAAATAATGAATTATGCCAAAAAATATCTACACAAATTGAGTATTTAGAGGCAGAGTAATTGATTTAATATGCATTTGTGCGAAGATAGAATTCACAGGTCAATCCCACCAAAAGACTACAGTATATTGCCCTTTACATTTTAGCTCAACCAGACACCTAGCCCTAGCATAGCTGAGTTATTTAGCATTTTTTATGACAAGAGTAGGGCGTGTGATACAAGAATGACAAAAGTTAGTGATATATTAGTTGGGTAGCTTTCTTTTAGAGTAGACTTAAGCTCTATACTATCCTTAAGCGTATCGCTCAAGCATAAGTATTTGTTTCTTAATTTCTAACTCCTTCTTAACATTCTATGTATCTCCCAGTCTTTGATTTAACTAGCTTATTTAAAGTGGCGTTTTGCAAATGTCAAGGCCCTACAACATTCTATTTTAGGTCCATTTTCGATCATGTGGCCTTCAATTTGTGAACTCTGGATCAAGCAGTCCTAAAAACTTTTTTCTGTCATGGACATTTTTTACCAAATAATGTGATTAGTCTAGTAACCATGAGGTCGAACACAAAAACATATTTTCTGTGGCAGCCGGATTAGAAAAGTGGTTGCATTTCGTTTCAAATATGGATAACATCCTAATCAAAAGCAAGCAGTACCACAACATTTGTGGTTTGGCACACAAGAGACAAGGGTATGGCAAGTCATAGACTTGGTATTAGAGATAGAGATAGGATAGACGCAGTGGCAATTGGAGCTAGTTGGCTTACAGTAGGTTTTACAAGAGACGTGGTTCATGTAGCAAAGGCACGACCATGAGACTTAATCAGATGCTTTAGCCTCGATTTAGTGACCCAGATGCATGGGAGGGCGAATAACGCCTTGAGTAGCACAGATGGGGTGGCATGGTTTGAGTGAAATACGTGTATCAGGGAGATAACAGACGGATTTTACGGGCAAGAGGGAGACTCGGATAGAACCCAAGGAAGAATGACTACCTAAAAATATGACAAACCCTGGTCAACATTCCCATCACAAGGGTGAAGGAGGTGAGAACGACAATGTGTGTGTGTGAAGGGTTTTCATGAATGCCGCTCGAAGGAGTACACTACACTACATCAAAATAAGCACGGGAAAAGTGTGACAGTAAAGGCATGATAGGAAGATATAGGAAATGTGAATAGCCCAGGGAAAAAGGCAAGATACCACAACAATTAAGCACATGTTTGGTCAAAGAATAGGCTTTACTTGTCTATTTTACGAGCTGTACTATGTTGCTAAGAATGACGAGACTCACTGACGATGCCGACTACGATGCCGGCAAAACGTCCACGGTCCAACTTTGGAAATGATCAGGCATACAATGGACTCCGGACTTGGTGCGTCCCTCTAAGTCTTCCTTCAAATATGACCAAGTTCAACTGACTTCTATAATGTTTTAAGTTGGTTTTTGAGACTACCAGTAAATTAGATATATGAGTTGTATTTAAGGTGATGAAGGACTGGTCGTTGATTTTCCCACAATGATATGATTACTGCTGACGTTTCCATTGAATTCTACATAGCTTTAATTTCCTAAAAGGTTTGCTTATCCAGAGTGGACTGCAGTTTTTACCTTGCCTAGGTCTCGTCAGCACCTCCAGCTAGAGTCAAACCATGACAATACAGCATTTAAGCTCGACACGTTAGCCCTTAAAAACGAACATTAAAAAAAATATATAGATATAAGATGGTTTGGCTAATTCTGTTGAATATTGGTCTTGTTACTTTTGCTTAAATACGAGCGTATGAAAAAGTTTGTGTGTGTTCGTGTTAACGCCTATGCGCAATACCGGTCCTTAATCAGAGTGACCAAAAAAAGCTAATGTCAAGCCCTGGTAATCAAGGTGTAATGGCCCAATAAAAAGTCCTGACCGAGAATGCGATATCAAAAAGAAGGCGACTCAACTCGTCAACTCAGTGATGTTTCTAACTTTAGTAACACTTATCCAACATGTTAGATTAAGCTCATTAACCAACCGGGCATACTAGATTATGCAGAAATAGTTATGCCTTTCTTTGAGTGGTTACACTTTAATTATTCCAAACTGAGAGATTGTAAGAAATGATTATTTAACCTGTCTTACATGCTTACAATCTTACATCTCATTATCTCAGACATATTTGCTTTCGAACATATACAGTCTCGTAATATATACGAAGAAAAGTTGGGTTTCGAGGAATCTCTTGTTTCCTAATTGTTGAGCTTACTTCCATTTCATGTACAAGTGTTGGGTGAAGAGATTCGAAAGTCGGTTCCATCAGAAGACGACGGCGGATTCCGTTTGACCAGCTGTCGATTGGATTCAGCCGTAGTCTTCTAATGAGCTCAACATACGAATCGCTTGGTATGAAGACCAAGCTGATATGGCCTATTGTGTGGTCGCAGTCTCCTTTCGTTGTATAGATGTTGTCTGACCTTGTTTTCGCAACATAGTCACATTGGTAGGAAGACTTAGAGGAACGCACCTAGTCCGGTGTCCATTGTCTTTATGATCATTTCCAAAGTTAAACCGTGAACGTGGTACATTCCCAAACGTTTCGCCGGCATCGTAGTTGGCATCGTCAGTGAGTATCGCCATTCTTAGCACCATACAACACCGTTCTTAGTGATATCCTAGTGAAAGTTGTCAACATAACGGATAAATATCCAGAAGATACAAGGCAAGGGATGGAACTAAAAATAATCCTACGGATCCTGACAGATCAAGAACCGATAAAATGGAGGAGATTGGAAGTTATTCAGGAAAAATTTACAAATGAATGATCAAATAGTTCTTCAGGCGGATAAGGGAGGAGCGACGGTTGTAATGGATATAAACATTACACGGAGAAAATGAAAACTATCCTAGGTGATCGGAACATTTATTAAATACTAAGGAAGGATCCAACCACGAAGATCAACAACACTGAAGAATATGCTCAAGGAAATGCATACAAATGGGGAAATTGACAGGTGGATGATAAAATCTTTAATCAAAAATGACGCAAGACTACCAACAGTCTACGGAATTCAGAAGAAACACAAGGAAGGAAATCTTCTAAGACTAATAGTCAACAACAAGCATTGAGAAATGCATAAATTAGCGAAATTCCTTTGTTTGAAGCTCAAGAAAGTAAATGACAGACTCTAGAATACCTTCAAGAATTCTTATGAATTTTCTCAAAGGATCCAGAACATTGGGTTAGTGGGGTCGGAGCTGTTGGTGAATTTCGATGAACAATCCATGTACATGATTATCTCAGGCGAGAAGGCGATAAGCTCCTTAATGTAGATATTGCAGCGAGAAGAGGACATCCTGGAGGCAGAACGGATACGAAAGGAATCGTTAACACGACTAATCAACCTAACAGTTATGACAACATATTTCACATTGAACGGTATTATCTATGAGCAAATATTTAGACTACCAATGGGATCACCACTTTTACCTCTTTAGGCAAATATATACATGGACAAGTTGTAAAGGAATTCGAGAAGTCACCACTGCAACCAAGAGTGCTCATGCGATACTTGGATGACTACTTTGCAATTTTGTCACATGGTAAGAAAAATTTAAGTGAACTCCTCAATTTCATTAACCAAATTGATGAAAGAATTAAGTTTACAATAGAGGTTGAGGAAGATGAACAACTACCCTTTCTGGATGTTGAAGTCATACGCTCCCGAGGGACACTCAAAAGGAAACTATACAGAAAAGATTTGTATGCGGGAATAATCCTTAATTTTCAGTATCATCATAACTACAGACTGAAGATCGGGATACTGAGGAGTATGATCATCAGAAGCCTACGACTAACAGACAAATTTAAATGAATTCCTCAATTTTATTGACCAACACTATACAGGAAACGCGAATAACCCAGGGCAGAAGGGGAGATACCACAATTGTTTAGCACATGTTTGGTCAAAGGATCTGCTCCACTTGTCCCTTTGACGAGTTTTTCTGTGGTGCTAAGACTGGAGATACTCACTGACGATGCCGGCGAAACGTTTGGGAATGTAACTCGTCCACGGTTAAATTTTGGAAAGGATAATGCAAACAATGGACTCCGGACAATGTGCGTTCCTCTAAGTCTTCCTACTAATATGACTATGTTGCGAAAACAAGGTCAAACAACCTCTATACGAATCTCTTCTTCATGCATTTTCATATGAAATGAAAGTCTTCCCAATAAATTTGTTTCATCGATATTCACACCAAACAATGCAGTATTGAAAAGTGCCTTGTTTTCCTTGAAATTTACATCTGCCTTGTGACTTAAGGGCACTCGCCGCAATGTGACATAGTGGTTAACGTTTGGAGAGTATACGATGCACTGACATTGTTTGACTCCTGCTAGAGTGCTGATAAGACCTAGGAAGGGTCGCAATTGCAATCCACTCCTGTTTGTATGAGAACATCTTTCGGCAAAGCAATGCTATGTGAAAGTTAATGGAAACGTCAAAACTATGCATATCATCGTAATAAAATTCAACTACCAGTCTTCTTATCATGCAAAACAAAAAGGTATTAATATATCTCATATATATGATTTACCAGTAGTTAAAAAACCTACTTAAAACAAAAACTGTGATAAACCGTATCAGTCGCTTTATAATAGCGTGCTATCTTCGGCATGATAGTATCAAGTCTTGATGACGATATTGCTGAGATTTAGCTAAGGCCTAAGCTACAGTCGACTTTACATTATGCTATCTTATATTATTATTAGGGGGAATTTCAGTTCGCATGAAAGTGAATGAAGAAGAGACTCGTTGATTGATCTCACCAGATGAGGATGGATGAACCTCGTCGTACTGCATCCGTTTTGCGTTTATACGATATTCATTTTGATGCAGTCCAGGCAAAATTGCTGCAATACCACGAGATTCATCCATCCTTATCTGGTAAGAATGACCAACGAATCTCTTCTTCATTCACTTTTATGCGAAATGAAAGTCCTCCTAATAATATTATCTCAAGAGATTGATCCAAACCCATTTTTCTTCATATCTTATAGTAGAGAATTTGAATTCATAGCTTAATGAGTCCTACACATCCAACTATAAAAACGGATAGATCAGTAGGCAAAAAATTTTAAATAACTTAGAGGGACTAAGTTTTCAATTAAAATGACTAATAATCTTGTGAGATATTCACATCGATAAATTGATAAATTCAATCCTATGTGTATCTATATTAAATCTCAATTTCCATAGTTTGGGCCTCTATACAAATATTCCTAACCTGAGTAGTTTGCTAAATTAATTATGAATTTGCGTAATAATTTATGAGAAATATCTGGCCTTGCCGAAATTTTATTGTTACATATTTTACTTAATACCTATTTTCCTATCATAAAATATGAAATTAACAATATAAAGGAAGAAAACGAAAGAAAAATCTGCCAAAATGGCTTAAAATTATTAATAAAACCTATTTCATATGTGCTGATAAATTATGGATTGCCTACAAGTGATAACAATGTCAATCTGGCAGCACCTGTTGCTTCGAAAAATATTTTTGAGAGCTGTAACCATAAATATCAAACTTTGCTCAAATCGATTGCTAAGTTATTACTTTAATAGTTATATATATATATATATATTCGACGCATTCAGCAACTTGTAAAATTACGCTGGATAAATTTCAATTTTTTCTAAATATTTCAACTTAATTTACATACCTAAGTGAAATTTTTCTTTACCATAAATCATAATAGGTGATCATATATGATTTGTACAAATATTTAACAGTATAACGTCTTTTTACTTCTTTTAATTCATCACAAATATTTAAATATATATCCCACGAACTCTTATGAAATGTGTGTTCCTTTCACACTGTCCTTAATCATATTTTCTAAAATCTCATAATAGGTATGCCAAGTTATTTATTAATGTGGACATATCCGCAGCATCCGGATATCTTCAAAATTATTTTAGCCTTATCTTTATAAAGATGTCAGTTGATAACAATTTTGTATGGTTCTATTAATTTATTCATGACTCTAGGTATTTAATGATAATTTACCGCTATATTTCTTACCTTTTTAATAGTGGTATTATTCATGCATGATTCAGCCGAAGCTAGCCAGTTTATTCAATTATTTTTACCTGCTGTTATGAATTTGTGTTGTCCAGATTCTTTTAAATAAATGCTTAACTATATATTTCAATGTAAACACTTGCCATTTTACTTGGATTAATTTCTCCAACCTAGCCTTTAAATTGCTTGCGAATATATATTTGAACTGAATTTATTCTATCCCCATATGATTTAGATAAAAATTGGCATATTCACTTAACTTACTTAGCACATCCGTAATCAGATTGATTAACTTCTTGCCTGAATATTTTTGCTCTTAAAGCCGTATTAAAAAACATGTGCCTATCATTGATTGTAAGGCCTATTTTTTCTGTCCACTACAGTTCCACCCTTGTCTACTTAATCTTACCAGCCCCTAAGCATCGTTTTAAAAATAGTTCAAATAAATTATTCTTGTGAAACGTTTGCATTTTTAAGACTCATTAAATAATAAGATATATGCTATTTCTTAGCATTTTGCTGTTATTAATATGATAGGGATTGAATCAAGAGTAATTGTTCATAAATTTTGTTTTCTCTTTAGATATGGGGATAATTTCATGCACATAATACCTTATTTGTTTACAATTACCTTGTATACTTATAACTCACATTTGACAGAGGCGATGCTAAACAGCTGCCAGTTGAATAAAAAAGCAAGTTATCAGTTGAATAACTCTATGAAACTTATAAATTAAACCTTTATATATATATATATACATGGATGTTTGCATCCAATAGCTTTGAAATAATATTGTAACGTTATTTTCATTTGAATATCCTTCATAAATTTCTCACTGAGTAATTGTGAGCTAACGTTCCTTAGACATGAAGACCAAGCTTGTGTGACGTTTGACATGATCGCGGTCCTCTTTCGGTGTGTAGAAGTGGGCTAAACTTTTCACACCTTGGTCGTTTTTGTCTGGGCGACTTAGTTGGACGCATTTTGTGCGAAAACCTCTGCCATAGTTGATTTTATAATTTCGGCGTCGGACTGCGAACTTGATATATTCCCAGCCGCTTTGTCGACATCATCGATAAGTTTTCATTCTCAGTACCAATCTACAACTCGTCAGAGACAAGTTGTAGCCCTCTCGTATTCGATGAAGTATTGCTAACTTTATTTTTAATGTAGTCAAGACTATTATAAAAGAATTATTTTAACAAAATTACTATTTCATGGCTGATACACGGATGACTAGACTAGATATGTGAAATAGAGCCTGGAAACTGAAAGGAAATAAAATTAATGGGGAAGGTAAATTTGGAGAAAGATTTTTAGGATTATCGGTAAATCATGTACATGAGTTCAAGCTATAGTTGAGCGTAAGGAAGAAATGATAGCTAAATTCTTCCATACTTATATGAGTAAACCTTACTTTACCATAGAATATCACTTAGTCTTGGTTCGAAAAAGTTATCTGACGAGTTATAGCCTGGTACTGAGAGTGGCAAGACTTACTGATAATGTCGGCGAAACATCTGGGAATTTATCAAGTCCATGGTCCGACTGGGAATTATGATAACTACTATGGCAGAGGATTTCAGACAAGGTGCACCCAACTAAGTCGCCTTGACTAAACAGCCAAGTTGCGAAAACTAGGTCAGCCCACTTTTAAAATTCTTTAGTTCTTGTCCGGAAATTCGAATTTTTTAATTACATGCATATGATGCTTATAATAAAATACGCATTTTTATTATTCCGCTTTAAAATTATCTATCCTCTAAGAAAGCTAATTGTATCGTACTGAGATTCTGTAATAAGTTACTGGATCTTAAACTTTGGGGGAAATACTTTTTGGGAACCAAGACTAAGTGGCATTTTATTGTAAAGGGAGGCATACTCATAATTATGAAAGAATTTAGCTATCATTTCTTCTTTACATTCTAATAGAAATTAAACTCATGTACATGATTTGCTGATAATCCAAAATATCTTTATCCAAACTTAATTTTATTTTTTTTGAGTTTTCAGGCTTTATTTCGCATATCTAGTCTAGCCAGTCCTGTATCGACCATGGAATAGTTATTTTGCTAAAATACTTTTTTTATAATAGTTTTCACCAGAGTAAAGATAAAAGTTTGCAATACTTGATCTGCATTTTCAAAATGCTAAACGGTATTATGAGACTCATTAGCATAAGCTATCTTAGTTTTATCGGCTATTTATTAATTCGGACTTCATAGTTTGTATGAGTCTCGCTAACATCTTCCCATCTTCAGCTCCTGTACAAGATTCACATATAAATTAAGCAAAGTTTGTCTTTAGGGTCCTGCAGTAAAGCGACCATACAAAAAGGGACAATTGCTCTCTAGCTTTTTATTTTGTCTTCAATGTAGTATAAGATTTTGACTATTCCTCATGTTCGTTCTTTTAGCAGCACTAATCTCTAATCTAGTTTCTTACTTTGTTATTTCTTTTCAGGCCAGTTTTCTTCGCTTATATGTAGCTAAATTTATCAATAGTACTAGCCGCGACTACTACTTTATAAAAACCGATATTTAATGGCATTAACTGGTTTAATTAATTACCGAAGTTGTACATCCTACCCTTCCCATATTCTAGGCGGTAGCAACTGATAAATCATCTACTTATAAATATAAAGACTGGGATGGTGTGGCTTTATGTTTTGTCGGAGTGTTCCTTAACTATATAGAGTTGGTTTGACTGTTTTCACAATTTAATAATGGTGTAAAGGAGATCTCGAAGGACTTGTATAGTCCTGAGTCTTCCGTTATTACAATCTGTTAATTTCCAGCATCGGAACATTAGCATGGTATATTCTCGGTCGTTTTTGCAGCTTCGGACCTGCATCATCCCTAGTATTCACCTGCAATTCATCATAGTTACAAATAAAGGTCACTGGCGATTTGTTTGCTTAACGAATATAGCATCCCTTCTTTCTTGCCATATTCCTTTGCGCTATCATCCAGTGCTAATTCATTTATTTTTTCGAATTAAGTATTGTTTTCGCGACTACCAGTAAATCAGTAATATGAAATCTATTCACCCAATTTTGTTTAAGGTGATGAAGGACTGGTAGAAGAAGAATTTTCCCACATTGATATGAGTTGAGCTGACGTT
>CAAALY010000140.1:0-12112 GCA_900617795.1 Protopolystoma xenopodis
TTAATTTAGTTATTTATAGTAAATGAACCTGACATGATAATAGGGTCTAAGTTATACTACATTCGGAGTAGCTTCAAATTAAGTCTTGCCATCCGAATCTTATTTAAACTTGTATCACGTAAATTTAGTCCTCATATATTAAAAGTATACAGTACATTTCCTGATATTATCACTCTATTGGAATTTATGTTGACTTTACCGCCATTTCTGCCAACTCCAACCAAGTTCAGATAGATTCCAGCTAATTTTAATTGCATTATTGAAGAATAGCTTACGATACTCAACGTATAGCTGAACAATTTACCTATTAGAATATAACGTTGTTAGGGGGACCTTCATTTCGACTGCGTCAACATGAATAGAATATAACGGCAATAAATATTATTACAATTTTTCTAAAGCCAGAATATTATGGCATGGTTCCATTGCTTCTGGGGCCTTTGTCAGAATTTTCCTTTATTGGAAATTTACTAAATATGTATATACCTCAGAACTTCTCACATAAGGTCCTTTGCATCAATTGAAATTCAGTTAATTAAATTTTAGTAGTAGTTGTTGCTTTTATTACGCTGTAAATTAGATTTTACCTTGCGTAACTTTTAATTTATAAATTATATTTATTTGCACAACAACAGGTTATTTAATAACACATTAAATTGACTTAACGGCAATAAAATAATCCATTGGCTGCAACTATGACTACTAGCATAGTGCTATATCTGCATTTTAATCTATAATAGAAGATAAATTCCGTTAATTTAAGTTGGTTTCAATCATAATAGCATCTGAATTGCCATTTTATCGTTAAGAAGGATATTTTAACAAGAAACATACTTTTCTTTATAAATCAACATCTAAAGGTAGCTTCTGGGTTTGCAGTTAGTGTAAAACGCTCTTAGAAATTAGACTTCAAGGCCTTATGATGTTAACAACTAGGAGGATGCAGCTTTGGTTGCCTTGAATGAGATAAATGTAAATTTATTTGTGGTTCGCTTTTAAGGAAATTTCGTTTAGTCCATCTAACTTCGTAACCTTAATTATTTAGAAGTTCTCGACCTCATTACATTAAGTATGCATATAAATAAAGCTAATACTTTGATTTTATCAAAACTATATGCTAACGTGAAATTGAGGCAAAACGTTCAAATATTAAGCTTTGGTGGGCGTTTAATTGGTTAAATACTTTTCTTGAACGTTATACTTTTTGATTAAAACGTCTGTCCTACCTCAAATCATAAAATATTTCTAGGTTCAGCTATAGTTTTAAGCTCAAATGCTCCAGTACGTTACATACAATAGCTTGTGCCCTATTCCCATTGAATCCAATTTTATGTGAATGACGGATCTATTGATTCGATCAATCCGGTTGAAACCTTGGCCACATTATAAAAAATATAAGGCGTCAAGTTATAACAAAACTTACGAGGGCTCATTATAATTTGTCTATTCATTCCGAGCTTATTGACAGACTAATCGATGATAAATTTAAAACAGGGAATCCCTTCGTGACGTTTATCAGGAAGAGATGACCGTATGTAAATGTTTTCGTAACCCATTTTGAAAAGTGACTTCCTTACAATGTTAGAAAGTGAGAAAAAATATTCCATTTATCTATTTGGAAAGCAAATCTTCAGACTATAGGGTTATATTTTGCGACTTTTGCTAAGAACTCTTATAAATCCAGAAATAAAATCAAACTATATCAAATAATTATTACATAACATATACAATTTTAACTGTGCAATAGGTGATACAAGAGATGGTGTGAATGTCGAGTAATTTTGGGTCTAATTTATGAGAATATATTTAATGTGCTTTTATTTACAGTTTAAGATTTCAAACTCTATTCGTTTAAACTTTTATTACTGAACAAATAAAGTCGTATTCAGCTTTTTTGATGAGCCCTCATACGCTATGGAAATGTTCACACCCATTGACCTAACTGAAAAGAATTCAGAAAAAAATTGATGATAATTTATTTATGCGGGTAAAATAATGGAAAAAATTCCGACATGGTAATGTAACTTCATACTCAAGCTAGCAATACACTATGAGTTTGAGGTATCTCAAGCTTAAATTGTGTATTATTTTCGACTACACAATATATATATAAATATATTCATATATCTTTTATATACTGCGTTAGCTATTGAGTTTCAGTCAAATGAGTTATTTATCTCCTTTTCATGTATATTATACAATTGTGTTCAGAATTTAATGAAACATTGACATATAAAAATTGGTATTACAAAGATTTATCGTTTATTATTGAGTGATTGATTTAGCTAATTCATGCTCCACATCCCAACATATCATAAAATGTAGAAATACTCCTTAAACCCCATCATTATGCCCATTAACATTCGTTTTTTATGCTTATCTCTCTTAGATATATTTTTGTATTAACGTCTGTTTTATATTTTTGGAGTTATCTTGAATTATTTATGAATTGAATTTTATTCCTCTGAGAGGAGCCCTTAAAAGGGCTAATTATATTTTGATTACAGTTTTATATAACCTAAAGTTGAATTGTTACTAGTTAAAAGTACAAGGATAGAGGTTAACGTTTGCATGCTATATAGTTGTACTTATTATTTAGAGAAATTATCATAGTGATATGCCGGAGAAGTTTGCCTTAATGGAATAGAAATTGAAGTTTACATCTAGCATAGGCAAAGGGACGGACCTAACTGCTAAAATTAGTTTGGCTTTTTCCACATATGTGGTGATAAGTGCGGCTAAACTATTTTACTTAGGGAGTTTGCACAACAATATTGGCCTATACAATTCTATCTAATTTAACTTATGCCCGTATCAGTTAGCAGTTAGGGTTACCTAATATATTATCTGAATATCACCACATGTCATTAATATGGAATCAAGACATTTTTGTTTTGAATACTCAACAAACCAATGTTTGTGATAATTTGCTATAAATACTTTATTATACCACTTCTTAATATCGTCTTTCGCGTATAAACTACGGATAGCCATGTTCTAGGGTATCTAAAAGTAGAATAAGGTTCGCCCTAGCGTTATATTTGCTGTGCTATCGCTAACCTTTATTCATAACTGAACCTTGTTCAACATAACAAGGTTTACCTTAGTTGTACTATTTGTCCTAATTTCTGTAAAACAAAGCGTTCTTAGTACAATCAAGTCAGATCTCAGAGAAAGCCCTATCCGGCTTGTGTTCTTATCTGGAACAGCGTGTGGATCAATGCAGAAGGGAGCCTCTTGATTGGTTTGAAGGGAACATTGAAATGGTCGATATCCGATGGCATGCTTAATTTACTTTCCATTTATGACCAGAAAGACAGACGAGTAATAATTACCTTGTGTAACAATACGCATAGCTAGTTGATCTGTTTTTCCAGCTATTGTTAAAGGGTATGTATAACTAGTTAAGAACATTTTATAAAGAAAACTCGTTAGGGTATTAATTTGAATCTAAAGTTTCTTTAACTCTAAGAACTGAATAACAGGAAGCTATCAGATACATAAGTTATTTCATATAGTTGTTAAGTAATATAAACTTAAAAATCACGAGAGATGCTTGTTTATTCATAGTAAACGATACCCAATTAACATGTTAGAGAAAATTTATCAACTATCAGTATTAAACTTCATTATAATTGGAGCATCTTTGCCAAATTAAAATTTATGAAACTTCTAACTGAGCTGTCTACAATAAGCCAAATAAAAATCTAAACATGGCCATATTAATCTTTGTATCCCATCTCCAACATATTCTACTTCGTTTAAGACGATCTGACGATTTAAAATCGCCTGGGCTTTATGGTCAATAACAGCGTGATTGAACGTTGTATTGTACTAAGTGATAGGCCTTGGTAATCTAAACATTCATTCTGTCGAAGGGCCTATGGTATAGTTTGGTGAATCTTCTATTAATACCACATTTTAGATTTAAGTCCGACTCGAATATATTTGAAAGTTAAAGCCTCATACTTATTAACGATGAAACGCACTTGCATAAAAAAGCCATCCTTCGTTCTATTTAGCTCATTTGAATTAGCACTGTCTTGCAAAATTAGCATATACAATTAATATTTATGGATTGAATTCATTTCATAGGCTCAAGTTTAATAATTTGCTATTCCCGAGGCAACTGAAAATAAAAACACAGGTGTGGCACTTGATACAAGGAAAATTAATTAAAATATTCTTCATAAACAGTAAAATATTTAGTCGGTTGTTTCCTTATTGTTCACCAATGTTAGCAACTAACATAATCATTGAGGTTTTCAATAAATAACTTCAAATCTTGGAGAATTTTCTTAAAAAAACTTTTGCTAGAAGATGATAAAATCTTGTTATTTTTAAACTTCGTAACATTTCGAAAGAAAACTATAGCTCTATACTCCATAATCAGTTTCGCAATTTTTATCGACACATTGTTAGGGTGTATGAATGTGAGGAAACCCGTTGTATAGCCTTTTTGGAACCAAATAGAAACATTTCAGACAACTTAACATTTATTTACATATAAGGGCTTCCTTCGGAGCTAAGTATTCATCATATAATACGACCATATTTTCCTATTCAATGATTTTTGTTACGGCGCATTTCTGATAGTACACATAGATCTGTTGTAAAATCGTGCACACAGAAGCAAAGTCTTGTACAGCATGTAACAAGTTTAATACTTTATGACTCCTAGGATGACCCCATAGTTCATACTACACTAGACGTTTGAGAAATATTTCATATCGCTCTTAAATTATGCTCTTATTCTAAAATCAGATGTTAGTCAGCATTATATATAGCATATTTTTGAGAAAATGCGATCTATAGTGTAAGCTAAATATTTCAAAATGCAAATAGTTACAAAAGTTTAAGATTTGTCCTACATCTTAAAAGTATTTATTCGTCTAGCATTGCTGATTTGTCATGCATCTATCAATGACAATCCTTCCTTACTTGAAGTGAAAGCAGAGGGCCCTTCCTTAGTTGGTAATCAGGCGATGGGTGCTAGGAAAAGACAACCTACCTCAAGTTCGCAGAGAATATGGATGAATATATCAATTACACAAGGCCAGAATATTGAAGAAATTAGTTTCCAAGGCAAACTGAACAAATAATTAAGGCGAAAGAAAAGGAGCATAAGAGTTTTGTGAGTTTAGGGCATATAACTAAGAGATAGGGCACAGTATGAGAAGAATTAGATAGGGGCCTGACTAAGCAGCTTGACAACTATTGACTGCTATTATTGTCTGTCCTCCTAGTTGCCAGCGCTGTATGCCCTAAATCCTAACCATTTTGGTAAGAACTCTATATACTATCCTTAATAATACTAGTAAATCAAAAACTTCGGCAATTATTCTTATTAGTCTTTGCTTTTTGGGCCCCATATACTGCATTGGTTGTTGACCAAAACGCTTCGAGGACCATGGCTTGAATGGTCCAGTGCTATCTTTTGTGGCAGCTGCGTGCAATGGGATGCACACAAACAGTTAAGTATTTAAGAATTATTTAAAACTACCAAATCTTTCTCTTTGCCTGGAGTTGCTCTTAAGCGAGACACGGTATGTGTAGCATAGCGGTAATAAGAATGAGTAGCCAAATCATCTGCGAAGTGCCTATACAAATTCAATAACGGTAGGAAAAGTTCATTTAGTTTTACTATAAAAAATGCCTTCTTTGAGTAAACCTATATAAGATAGCCAAGTACTGGCAACACTAGTTGTAAAAATAGGAAGGAAGACCAAATGTATCAATGAAAGGTTTTTCAAATAAAAAGATGCTTCTATAAATTGTCTGACTAGTGTTTGTAGCATAACAGTTACTTGCAATCGTAGCAATGAATAATTCAGAAAATCTATTATGCGTAGATTTTCACTGTAAGATCAAATCAGTTTTTCGAACTTAAGACTATAGTTTTTTGTCTTATAGGCTCCTAGAAATGCTACAGTAAATAGGCAACATATTTGCTTTTTGAAAAAGCTCTTAGTCAGCCTAGAGCGCTTAAGGTGCTTTAAGGACTGTTGGTTGTGTTTTTCCACAAAAAGATGACTAGGCCTCACGATTCATTTTTCCTTGCTTCCCAAAAGTTTCCATCACAGAAGTTGAACTGCGGTTTCAGTATTAAATGGGTTGCATAGGTACCCCTAGTGGGATTTGATACCGGGTCGTGGCAATGTAAACATTCCATTACACAGCTATAGGTGCAAGATAGTCACAGGCCATCGGCACTATTTATAATGGGATTTTCGAATTTGCGAGCATATTTATGTGCTTCAATAGAGTGAGTTTCCAGTTTTCGGTCTGGATGGTCTTCACCTTATAGGAACTAGAGTTATTGAGTTCGTGTTTATGAATTAAAACAAGCTCAAAAACTAAATAAAAACTAAAATAAGTAAAGTCATCGCTTGTAATGACAATCACATATTTCCCTAATCAATAAACCCATTATAGATGTGATTTTTATGAAACCTGAATTGCCTCAAATGTTACATTTGCACTGTAACCCTATGACACCTGATTCTCTGTAGGGGAGAAGTAACGTAGTTAAGATATTCACAACGTGTTGTCAATTTTTGGGAGTGGAGTGAAAAAAGTGAAACTTGGACTCTTTCTTAAGGTAAAAAGTCAAGTTAATTAAGCTTTGGAAAGCATATTTCAGCAAGTCATCTTCATTTTAATTAGGAAAGAGAATTCTGAACGTGAAGCAAAGCGAAAATATAGGATATATTTATTGGAAATTTAATTATAAAGATTCATCTTATTTTCGAGTAAATTTACATTACACAAAGGCATATTTATTGAATTTTAATGTTTTAAAAAATGGTAATTAATCGAGTGACTCGTGACAGGAAAGACATCATTTACAATTAATAATAATAATATTGAGCTCCAATACGATTTTATTCGAAATTTGAATCTAAGGGGAAAATCACAGATTTTCGGCATAAATATTTTTCAGAAATATCATTTATGCTTGAATACGAAATTATTCTAGGTCGACTTAAGTGATTTAAAGACGGACAAATGATTTTCCCTAAAAGTGTATGCGTAGATCTAAGGATGCCCCCAGTAAGGGGCTCAGAGACCTGAGTGTGGCCGAAACTTTACTCCAACCTGGAAGATATAGCTTTTTGAGGAGCAAGACTCTAGTAAACTCATTAGCATCCTTAGATCTACGCATACACTTTTAGGGAAACTCATTTGGCCGTCTTTAAATCACTTAAGTAGACCTAGAATAATTTCCTATTCAAGCATTAATGATATTTCTGAAAAATATTTATGCCGAAAATCTATGATTCTCCCCCTACATTGAAATTTCGAATAAAATCATATTGGAGCTCAATATTATTATTATTAATTGTAAAGGATGTCTTTCCTGTCACAAGTCACTTGGTTAATTACCATTTTTAAAACATTAAAATTCAATAAATATGCCTTTGAGTAAGGTAAATTTACCCGAAAATAAGATGAATCTTCATAATTAAATTTCCAATAATTATATCCTGTATTTTCGCTTTGCTATACGTTCAGAATTCTCTTTCCTAATTAAAATGAAGATGACTTGCTGAAATATACTTTCTAAAGCTAAATTAACTTGACTTTTTACCTTAAGACAGAGTCCAAGTTTCTCTTTTTTTACTCCATTCCCAAACATTGGCATATGAAATAATAATTTAAGATGTATTTTTAAACCCAATAAATTCAATAAGAAAATTTTATGACCATGTTGATCCGGGAGATGAACAAATATGTGCTAGCAACTTTTTGTCTACATATACTAATATTCCAGTAAACGAACCAATAAAGTTTTTAGAGTTAAAATTAGATGAGAATGCCGATAGCATGTTAGGCAAAAAAAGGCAAATATTTAATCACCAGTCTAGCAAATACATATTAGAAATATCCTTTGTTATAATAAATGGATCTGCAATGTGTTCACCTTATTTCGATTACAGTAATGAAGGAATGTTAGTTAAATTTTTCCCTCAATGCTACCTGTGGGATTTACATTTCCATTAAATTTCATAGTGCCTTGCTTCCATAAAGGTGCTCTTATTCAGGATGGATTGCAGATTCCACATCGTCTAATTCTCATCAATATCCCCAGCGACACTCGAACCCTGGTTGGGCGGCGTATAATTTCGACACATTAACCACTTCACCACACTGCTACAAGTGTCCTTGGGTTACAGGGAAGATGTAAATTTCCAAAATGGCCAGGCCTTTTCCCAAACTACATTCTGTGGTGAGTTTGTCGGTAAAGAAGTATTGTATTTGCTATAGCAATCACCTATATTACTTATTTTTCGTTTATAAGTAGCCTTTACCCAAATGTTATACGAATTTATTACGCGTTTAAGCCAAGATAGAATTAATCTTAAAATTAGTAAATCTGTCTGAGAATTTTCTAATGGCCACTAAATGAGAATCGAAACTTATATTACTTCAACATGGCTAGCCTAGAGATATATAAGTTTAAAGAAACAAATGACCAAGTTGCACCTAAACAGCACAGTTTATGTAAATTCGTTATTTTGATGGTTCGGCTAGATAAGAAATCGAAACTAATGCGCATTTTGAATAAGCTAATTGATTCTAGATTTTACGAATAGCTAAAATTCTCAAACAGGAGTTATTTGATACTCCCTATTTCAAATATTGTCATAAACAGGTTGATATTAATGACCTTCTATTTACACTAGGCTTTATACAAAATAAGATTCCGCAAAAGATAAATAGCATTATAAATGTTATTGCGTAGTTTGGCCTAAGTTGTAAATGTTTAAAAAGTGGTGATAGCCACTAGTATGATGCCAATCGAGGGCCTCTGTCACACTGAGAAAAAATATTATATTTTAAGTGAATTTCTCTTATAATCGACATTTAATAAATGCTTATTTGCGGGGAATACTTTTGTCTATTTCAAGAGCATTCTCAGTTTAAGCTCTGCAGTTTAAGACATCTCCGGCAGAGGAAAGGGTAACTAATCACCTACTCATCAAGAGATCAGTTGAAGGGAAAAGTCCTGCTGCACGCTACAGCGTGGTCATAATTATCTTACTAAATTCTAATGTGAGAGTTTCTTGAGGCAAAAATGGAAATGGAAATGGAAATTAGATAATTTCTAGTAATGACCACAATTGTCTACTAGCCTAGTTCCTCTAGTAACTTAAGGTTTCATCGCAAGCTAAATAATTAATGATTAGTGATTACGTAGATGGACAAATTCAGGATTAACAATGCTATATACAAATTGGCATAACCAGTACATCTATCATGTATAATATCCAAAAGGAAAAGTATAGGAAATTTGGAAACCTCAATTATTAATCTCTCCTCACCTTAAGCGACCTACGGGGTTACAGCCTTTATTAAAGATCTGCTAGTCGCATCCCAATCTACTTATTATCAATATACTAACATAGCAGGGCGTACTGAAAAAATTAAATGCTGCCTTATTTATCATCCATAGGCGATAAGTGTCCTAGCTATGGTCTCATCAAATAATTTTCCCGAAATAAACTGAATACAGATCTTATTCAAGATTAACTGTCAGTTTAGAAATTTAGTAAATCAGAATATAGATTCTCAAAAGATAAAAGCCTCCTTTTATGGGAAGCTGAGATAGAATTCCTATGATGCTATAAATCAGTTGCCGACAAGATTTAATGGGCCGGTATTTGGATATTTATGTTCTTAGATCAGATAGCTAAGCTAGTCGAAAAGAATTCATATTACAAGGATTCATTCAGCCTTGAACACCATACAATTCAGCAAAGTTATTAGGCTTTGACATAGTGGAGTGTTAGAACAGTGAAGTAAGCTTAGGTGCCACTATGAAGGCGTGCCTTCTATTCTGGATAGGAAAGCAAGTATGGGAAAAATATTAAAAAAATTTCTTCACTTTTTCTAGTTATCATATTATTATTATACTACATCAACCAAGAGACCAGAGGCTAATGCACATTCTAAATAAATTTCATAAATTGATTCTTAACTATTCAATTGCTAAAATTATGCTTATGTCAACATACAACTTTACTAGGACCAGGATTGTTTGAAATAAGCACACTTAGTAATACGTTAAATAAAACTAAAGCCCGGTTCGAAAGTAATTTTGCAACTTGGTCGGAGCGTCAGCGGGAGCTAGTGGAACGTACGTAGTCCCGTGTCCTCCTCCGTAGTATTCATGATTTCGAGTATTGAAATATTGGCTGAGTACATTCCGAAACCTTTTACCCACATCACCATCCGTATGTTGCATTGTATTGCTTCTTCTGGATATCCATATCCAAGAGACATCTGAGTTAGCTTTCCCAGTTTCTCTTCCCAGAACTAAAAATCAGTGAGTCGTAAGCTTTTTATTATCATATTCCAGAGTAATCCAATCTTTATCCTATAAGTATGGTTTTAATAGAAGTTAGGAATTATTCCAGCATTCGATCTCTTCCGGAAAAGTCTTTTCTTGAGAGTTTCCTCGGAGCGAATTACATCCGCATCCAAGAACAGTAAATGTCCGTTCTCTTCCACATCCATGGTAAAGTTTACTTTTTTATCCATTTCGTTTATGAAGACCAGGAAATCGTCTAATTATTCTCCTCCATGTGACCAACTTGCGAAGTAGTCATCTAAATATCGCATAATTACTGTGGGTTGCTAGGGTGACATTTTTAAATTTTCCTCCATCTTGTCCATAAATGCATTAGCCAACAGAGGTGAGAGTGGTGAGCCCATAGACAAACTGAATATTTACTCGTAGATGCTGCCATTCAATTTGAAATAGGTCGTTCTTATTGTTAGTTTAATTGATCGGGTTAGGAACTCTTTAAGCATTCGTTCTGTCCCCAGGATGTCATTTTCTTTTTCTTGAGTCTAGATTTAATATCTAAAAACTTAAATAATTTTCCCTTTCCCTCTATCATATGTCTCCTCTAATTTTTGCAAAAAACTCTATTTAATATAAAAATAAATTTATCAGAATGATATTTTACAATTAAATTGCAGAAATAGGAACATTCGTACATTCCAGAAGGAAAGGACAACCCTCTTTACCAGCTTGCCCACAAAAAATGAAAAAGTCATCAAAATGGAGTGCTTCGGAGTTTACAGAATAAAATGCACAAGGACTGTGAACAAAAGGACGTCGAAGAGATGGGAAGGAAAATCCGCACAAGGATCAAAGAACACCAGCGATTATGCAGAAAAATGGATATTAAAAGCTCGGAGATAGCTGAACGCATCGCCATTACCGGCCGCACAATTGATTAGAATGCAACGGAAAGACTAGTTTCATGTGAGGAAAACTTCAGGAAATGGAATATCAGGAAGGGGGGGCTGCGGACATCCTCTTTCAAAGAAACCTGGTAAACAGTAGATTGGAAAAAGGAATAGTCAGTGATAATTTCGCGTACTGGTTGGGCGGATTTGGAGATTTAACGAATACATCACAAAGAAAACGCTTAGACCCAGGACAGCTGTTCATCAACAGAAAGAGACATAACCAAGAAGCGGCTCATAAGGAACTAAGGCAAATCAAGAAAAAGCGACTGCAGTGAGAGAGTCAGTCGTTAAATTGGAAAAAGATTTACCTATGGCGTTCACCTATCCGATATAGGATATGAAATTAAAGGCTAAAGGTATAGTTGGGCTAGATAGAGGTCACCAGTGTGTCTGCGTGAGTGTCGCGTGTAATTTTTATATCTGCGTCGTAAGGGGAGGTGACTGATGATAGGAGTGACCATGGAGGATACCAACTAACGCAAACACAGGGACATCATCCCATAACCTTAGGATTAGATGAGAATGTCAACATTAGAGACGAGAGAAGTGTGTTTTTCGCGATTTAAGGGAAAAAGGGGAAGCAATGCATTCTCACACCAGCCGTTATGACTTAAGCCGAACACATGACCCTATAGAATGAGACATTATGTGAGTGGGGATGAGGGAGAGGATAATTGGGTCATGGGTTTTAAGCCTAAGGAGTGGAAGATTCCCAGGCACTGACAGGTGCAAGGGCATGGGCATGTGCATCATCCGCTCTAACTTTTCGAGTATGGCGTAATATTCGTAAGAAAGTAGGGTTTCGAGACTACCAGTAAATCATTGTAATGAGATGTATTCACCCTAT
>CAAALY010000141.1:0-12103 GCA_900617795.1 Protopolystoma xenopodis
CCACCAGTAAATCATATATACTTATACAAATACTGCATTTTAGCTGCAAAATAAACTAAATTTTTCGTTTTATTATAATACAGGTAGTCTCGAAAGCCTTCTTATAATAAAACGAAAAATTTAGTTAGTTTATTTTGCAGCTAAAATGCAGGCTTTTGTTGCTACAGTATACGTGCTATCAAACTCAGGAAGCTGATCGTGGGAAATTGCGGCATTACTGAAAAAGTGTGATAAGAAATGGATCCTCGTGGGCACAAGCAAGACGCTGTTAGGAGTTGGGTGGAATAAATTGCAGACGGCAAATGCCAAGTTGGGCTAGATGCTCCGGCGCAAAAAACATACTACTGGAGACTGGAAAGGAGTATGATTGGGCCTTAGTAAATACGCTCATAAATGTACGCCTCTGGAATAAATTAGAATCAGCAAGCTGAGAGTTGTGATAGGGAAGGTGTGAGATGTGGATATGGAATATATGGGTGTACCTCAGCCATTCAATATAGGGTTGGACATGGATTTGGCTTCACTTGTCCTAAGGAGATTAAGCCTCGTTCTAAGAATAGCAAGGCTCAAGAAGGATGTCGGCGAAGCGTTTGGAAGTTTACCAAGTTCGCTGTGCTATGTTAGGGATTATCATGACTACTAAGAAAAAGGACTCATGACAAGGTGAGTGTTTCGAGGCCTCCTTGAGACCGTTAGCAAATCACTCATCATTTTTCTAGACGTTCCCTTATCATCTTGGAACGTTAATCATGAATTTGCTATGCCTTATAATGAAAAAGCTAACTTGGTATGCTTTCTGTTGAAAAGTGTACCTAGTGAGCGTAGATAGATTTTACGAAGTAAAACGTGGGGGTAGTTTCTTTTATTATGATAGCGATTATGAACGTTTTATAGGATCTGTAGCGTTAATAACCCTAGATTCATGTTTAGCTTGAAGTAGTTTACTTATAAGCACTTTGTAACCGATATTATTTGATTGAATTTGTCCAGAACTTTAAAAAAACTCTTATTTTAATTTGGTGTTAAGTTTTATTTCAATGATCGATACTGAAGACTCTTGTTTTCTTCAAGAGCAAAGTTATACTCTGTTATATCTAAGACTTCTCGAAATTCTAGTCTTTTATCAATATTCAAAAAATTTATAAGCAATTTCATTGTTTTTGCGATCTTTTATCCATCAATCAAAGCTTAATTGACCCAAAGGCCTTACTCATTTTAATATTCCTAAATGCCCTTAACACTTTATTTCATCTAGAAATAAAGATTATATTAAGGATGAAGGGAATCTGAGGTGTTGATAAAACGCACAAACTTTGATAACTCGAAATTCATAAAAAGGAGGGTTCAAAACTATCCGATCATAACTTATTCAGTAGTTCTAGCCCCTGCTGCTAGAACAGCAGTTGCTACATGTGCCTGAATATTCTGGAACATACCGGCAGCTAAGTGAAGTATTAGGCTATAGAGAGTTTGGTTAGCCTTAATCCTTGTATAATCTTCGTTGCCATACGATCTCTTCAATACGAATATTGCTGTTCGAATAAAAATTAGCGAATATCTAAAAAACATTATCGGAAAGCCATTTTTATGAAACAATAAATATTCCTTGTAATATTTGGATGTTTATCGCTTGGGCGACTTTTTTCATAAAATTTCCCTTCACTTCCCCTTTTCCTCAATTCTTATATCTATATACGGCATAGCGGTTAATCAAGCGTTTTCCCAATCCCAAGGACTTATCCCAGATTTGCGTTATAATAAATTAAAAACAAACTTGGTCTTGCTATAGTATTCAGAGCACGTACAATTGTAAATTTGTCTCATGAAGTAAACATTTATAGACGCTAATACATTTTTGAACTGACGAAATTAAGCTAGTTCAGTCCTATAATTATTTATTCTTAAGTTAAACTAAACCGCGCAGGAAAGCCTTATGAGGATAATGTCGGATTATTTTTCTTGCCGAATTATGCTACTTTGCCTGCGTTACACAACTATCACTATAGTGGTCATGGTTGGGTAAGTAAAAAATGATGTTTAATTTAGCATTCCAGATAAAATCTTTGCATAATTTATAATAACCAGCTTGATAATGTGGGCAGCCAAATTAGGATGGCATATTATAAAGCTTATGGAGCACAATTGTTCTGATTTTTACTTAATACATATTTATAAATACGGTTTTTCATTCCTTTTTGATAATGGCATAATTCAAAAATTTCAAATAGAGTTGGGAAATTACATGTTTTCAATACTATGCAGTCCTTTCCTAAAATAAATAATACGTGAACTCAATTTTTCTATACAAATTTTTCTTTATTGTCTATATATTTATTGTTGGGGGGACTTTTGTTTCGTATGAAAGTGCATGAGGAAGAGATTCGTAGGTCGATCTCACAAGATGAGGATGGATGAATCGCGTCTACCTGCAGCCTTTTGGCTTATATACGACATTCAGGTTCACGCAGTTCACGAGACATCTCTCGTTTCGGGTGAAAACGGGCTGAGCTTTCTTCCATCATTTGATGGGCATCATCAGAGCTCAGTCTCATTCCAGTAAAAATTCTTACGTTAACACTATAGCAAGAAGACTATCCGACTCTATCTTACCTATTATATGGACTCAATTAAGCCAAAATAAAGTTAAAAACCTAGATAGATATAGAGTTTTTTGGTTAATTATCTTTCATACTGGTCCTGCTACTCTTTTCTCGAATCTGTTAGTGTGTATATGTGTGTGTTAGCGTCTAGACTCAATACCGGTCCTAAATCAGGGTGATCAAAAGGCTAATGTCAGGCTCTGATCATCAATGCCTAATGATCCAAGAGAAAGCCCTGACCGAGACTGCGTAAGTCCGTAAGCAAGTATGATTGAGATAATGAGATATCAGCTTGTAAGCATGTAAGTCAAGTTAAGAAACCACTTGTCCTAACCTCTCAGTCTGGGGTCACTTCACTGCCGCTTCACTGAGCAGAGCGCCTTAGCTCTGATTGCCATGCTTGCAGATATCAGGCCTTTCCTTCATGGGTACATGTTATTTGAGCAAACTTTGGACGCCTATCTCTGGTCATGAACCCGAATTCACCTGACGGTTTGCTTATCCGTCTGCCCAGCCCCCTGACTACCAGGGCCCCAATGGTGTACTGGTTTATTTCAATTGTCCATGCGTCAATTTCCCTATTCCTATGCATATCTTTCAGTATGGCACTTAAGATTCCATTGATCTTCATAGTTGGGTCCTTGTTTAGTTTACGATGTGTGGTCCTGTCTCGTACTGGCTTTAACCTAGGCTGTCTTATAATTCCAAACTTACAAAATTGATCATCATACCGTTTTGTTATCTAGTCAGAAACCCTAGAGTTTTTGAAAATTTTTCGGAGACAGGATCCTGGACAAACCACGCCGGAGCTTTGACTTAATACCTATAAATTTAAACAACTTATTCCGTTCTGTACCATAGGTCTCCCTTAGTGTCTGAACAGAAGCCTGGTGGAGATATTCATTAATCTTATCCGAGTAGTAGGGTCTCTTAAGGTTACAGAACTTAGGACTGATACCATAACGTTTACAACAGTTTAACAAAGTAATATGGGAAGATCGACTTACAATTGTCTTCTTTGTCCGGCTGTATTCTGTGCATTGTTTGGCAATTTTACTACCGTAATTTAATTGAATATATGAAGACCAAGATGTTGTGGCCTCTGTAATGGTGGCAGTCTCTTTTAGATTTATATAAGTGGGTTGACTTCGTTCTCGCATCTTGGTCTTGCTGTCAGGGCTACACTATAATCAAGGAAAATATGTCCCGAAAGTTAATATAATTAGATTTTAAAAATATATATTGCTCATAATGTTGTTCCTATGTGTTGTTTACTCGGTAGAATTTAATCGACCGACGTTTAACAATAGGGAACTTGATCAGGTATCGCGTCGTTTGGTTAAAACTAGGCTTAAGAAATGCATTAACAAACTACATGAACTAATTAGAATCCAAACTAGGCTAAGACAATCCTTTTCTTAAATATTGAATGATGTAAATTTCTCTAAGTTACAAGACATGGCTGACGGGTTAGGATAGGCGACTGACAGAATGACGCGTCAGATACATGATAAGAAGCTCCGGAATTTAGGAATTAGAATTGGGTCGAGAAACTTTGCGCCTAAGATAAGTCGTAGCAAAGTGGGAAGGGATAAGGTAATCAATTCATCCAGTACAACTTTGGAGTATATTTTAGTACTTTTATTGGAAAGAGACTGAATTTTGTTCTCTCAAATGAGGTAAACCATTGTCCGGAAATACTTGTTGAATTAATTAGCTTATCGGATAGATTGTATGAAGAGTTAAGGAATAGTATTAAACTGGAAGTGATCCCTCATTTTGACCATATAATACCGCCAAATAAAGCAAGGCTTTGTGAAATTCAATGGAAACGTCAGGTCTACTCATATTATTGTGGGAAAATTCTATCATCCTAAACGAAATAGAGTGAATACATCTCATATTACGTTGTTTAGCCTAAGTTGTAACGGAATTGCCCATCAGTCTGAGGATTCAAAGTTTATGTCCGGGTGGGGGTCTGTTTGCATCAGGTTGGAGGAGGTTGAAGATTCCTTCAAGCCAAAAATAAAATGACCTTTTAGGATGCATAATGCATAGAATTTCAGGGAACGATCTAGCCACGTATTCACTTAATCATTGCAGTAATGGAATTGATCTGTTTCGGCGCCGGACGAAACTGGTGCATAGTTAGAACTATCGCTTAAGGTGCTTCGATGGACATAGATATGAGGATATTTGCATACAAAGACCATGCCGAAGCAAATGATTAATCTCTCTGGTTCCACTCATCACTCTATAATCAGCCATACGATTCATTTATGCTAGCATTCACGAAACGCCATCAAGTAAATATTCTTTAATCATTCTCGTAGGAAAGATACTTTTATGAGGTTACAAGAATCCCTTGGAACGGGCGCACATTACCTCGTGGTCTATCTAGGCCTTATCAACGCCTCTTCTCTTACAGGTACTTCTATTCGACACTTACGTCTAGCTTTGGATTACCTCCCTCAGATCTGCAGTTACTGACATCTCGTAATACTAAGCTTTGATTATTTCCACATAATCATCTCCAACTTCCTTACTGCTTATTTACCTATTTGATCGAAGTTGTAGACATTTCTGCTTATCATGCCTGCCTTTAAATCTTCCTCTTAATTGTCACAAGGTTAAATATTAATTATAGCTCAACTACATCTCTTTCTTTCTCTCATTGCCCTTGGACTGAGATACTTTTGTTAATATCATGCCAGATATTAACAGCTTTGGTATTTCACCTAGTTTCCCAACGTTTAGCCGTGTTCACTAGAATTATTTCAAAGCTCTTCTCCAACTACCTCCTTCCCTTCGACTTGGAGTGTGGACCTTCTTTAACCGGCGAGTTGATACCCCCACGTTCAAGGGCCCCTCACTGACTCTCTTATCAAAGCTCGAGCGTGAAGTTTTTTCAGCTAGGATCTGCATCTGGAAGGATAATCACTAACGTTCACAAACAAAGTCCGGTTTCAGTCTGCGTGCCTCATTTTTCACAAGTATTTCCCCTCGCCTACACATATTCTTTTGATCTTGCTTGGTTGGTATTCTCAAGAACCAAATTTGATTTTGAGATCCCACATACATTCGAATTGGCGGTACCCCCTACTTCTCTTGCTGGTCTACCTGGAAATTTACATTTTTTGCGTTGTATGCATGTTCCTAGAGCATTTGTCTCTTTATTTTGACATAGTTAGAACAGAAACATCGCAGCACGTGGCCAAATTTTAAGGGGTCAGATGCCCAAATCATAATTTTTTTATTTCACGTATTGTTGTCATCGACTAAGCAGTCTAATGTGTTCAATCCCGTTTAAGGACCAGAGAGTATTTCATTCAGGCACTTCGCCAAGTTCTTCTTTCTCCTGGTCAAGACTTTGTTCCAGCGCTTATAGGCGGACTATTTAAGTGGAAATAAAAATTAAACAAAATTTGCTATGCACTTCTTATTCATATTTGTCTAGAAGAAATTATCTCTCTTAACGAGCCATACAATTACCAGGGGTGTGATTTTCGCGTTTTCCGGCGGATAGATCATTTTCACACTTGCCTTTGCGAACCGTTAAAATAATTCAGCCGGTGCCAACCAAGACCGACTATTGCATTAGCACCCAAATCCCTGCTATAGCTATTTCTTACTAATTCCAGGGTATTCCATCTTTTCTAATGCAGAAAGGGGGTCTTGCCGTTAACAATTTGAGCACAATCTTATAAATCAACGGAAAGCCAGTGAACTAAGAGGTGGTTGATCAGCCCAAAGGAATCAGGCCAGATATTGCAGAGTCGCACTGTGAAAATGTTCTCTTGGGTGGCCGAATAACCTAAAAAATCGCTAGAAAGAACGACGAAAGCCAGCCCATAAGTAGAATAGCAAAGCAGTCAGCTCAAAGAAAAGGCAATGCGGCTAGGAAAGGATGGTATCAAGGTGAAAGGACGATACTAAACCAAGCCATATGGATATGCTGATGTATATTCAAGGAAATGACGTGGGAGGGATTCAAGTCGCATTTTAAACTATGAACATTTTGCCATCTACAATCCGTTTTCATAGAGAGAACTTTCTATGCGTGTCCATTGATGAGAATGCCGTTATGTATAGTGAAACAAATACATAATTAGATTACAACGTGTTTTGTACCATATATATTTTTTCACGTTTTATGTTAGAAACAAGGCAGCGATTTCTAAATAAAATGGTCCTACCTTCATGAGAAGGCATCATAAAGGCGATGCAAAGAACTTATGGTCAGAAATTAATTGAAATAAATTGCCTTTAATTTCTTAAAATCCCGATTTTACGCCTAAATGACTACCGCGTTGAATTGCTTATATTTTGTTTTATCTTGCATACTTCCGGCTCTGCTTACAAATAAACTCAGCTAGTTTGTGGTTTGTGTGAGGTTATTCAAATCCAACTTGAAGATGAAATTAGAAAAACGTTGCAAGTTTACATTCGTAATTTTTCGTATATACGCAAAATTACATTCGTAGCCCAGGAATTTACATATTACTTCGTTCATTCTTTCGGACTGAATTCCACTAGAACCACCTCCTCCACTGCCTTCTGACATCGTGCCATATCACATTTTAGATAGACTGATTTCCAGCTTATTGGCTAGAATCTGATAGATACAATAACTTCAGAACTATATGAAGCATATGCGTTTACTGCTAATCCATACAGATTTAAATGTCTATTTATTTTGGCGTTATTTTCTAAAATAATAGTTGAATGCATTATCTTGTAGCAGTAACCGGGACCCATGCATACAGAGCAATCGGAGCTAGTCTGCTCTATTGCTATGAAAGTCGATTAAGCTAACTAGACATTCGGAAATAGTTAAATCCGTGAGCTCAGTTTACAAAAGGTAATGAACAAAGAAGAAGAACATGCCAGGTAAATTACTTAATACAAATATCTAGTCAGTAAGAACTAAATTACTGAAATTCCACGAGTAATCGACCTAAACTTGATTGAGGTACATTCTAGTTGAAATATAATTGTTAAGGGGTCATATAATCTTTATTCGTGATAGGAAGAAAGGACGAAATCAAGAAAAAAGTAAGCGAATCTACCCCAATTGCAGTGTGGGAATCTGTTCGAAGGTCTTAATAGGGATACATAAAAATGATAATGTATCTCAGACCTATTATCAGCCAATGTTCGGCAAGTGTACACCTATTGGCTTGCATTTGTATTTATTAATGTTTAAACTCAATGAGGGTGGATATGCGTGCCTAAAAATGAGGGGCTGAAGCATGCAGGAATAAGTCAGTGCGCTTTGGGAATTGAACTCTGGCTAAAACTGGGTATGTCTTGAGTTTATTCGAAGAGCTAGATGCTAAAATTTACTCAGGAACATAGACTAGACGCCCCGTAATAGCAAGCACCAGAAAAAGTTTATCTTATTGGCTATTCACAAAGCTTATTTAAACTTGGCATACGCCTCCGTTTTCAAGCACGTCTATTTTTGACAACAAAGCGAATAATATAATCCGATTATGCACAATAGTTTTAATTAAACAATGCATATTATAAGAGTGTCGGGCATGGCAATTCAGTATTTTGGCTTAGAGAGACCATTTACATTTACCACAGATTTTGCTTTGTATGTCTAAGACCCAATTTTCTCCAGCAGACTTCACTCCCACTGGTTGATTTCCACGGCTTGCAAACTAAGATAGGCTTACTTTCATTTCAAAGAAAAGCTTATGCAATCAAGAGATTTGGAGGTGGATCCTACCAGATGACGGCAAAGTCCTCTTGACTGGCTTGTCGATTGACTTAACTGAAAAATTCTTGTTGAATCCATCTCCAAGGAAATCTCCTTCGATCTCAGTGAAAACGTGCTGAGCTTTTTCCCGTCGTATGACCGCATCATCGGAGCAGGGTATCATCCTTACAACCATATTCAAGTTAACTAGTCAAGAAAAACTAGCAGCTCGTCCATAAATACTGTATATTGAGACAACATCTCAGCTCTTTGATGAGGTATAAAGAGAGTTGGTTAGTCCAAGTTATATGTCAACCTCGAAGCATGTGAGTGCGTCTGTATATGCATGTTTGTGTGCCTTCATGTATGCGCATAGTTACGAAGCCAGCAACTCAAAGCAATTAGAACAGAAGAGTCGTTGATGACCACGACCACAGCCTCTCTACGTCTCTCTATGTTGACTAGCTTTTAGTTTTCATGTAAGAGAGAAAGAGCGAACTAAAAGTATAGAAACACACACACACATACAGATAAATTCACATTCTTCCAGGTTGTCATATGACTTGAACTAACAAAATCATTTTATACCTCATCAAAGAGCTGAGATATTGACTCTATATACAGCATTTTGGAATGAGCTGGTAGGTCTTCTTGACTCGTTAAATTGAATATGGTTGCAAGGATGATAGCCTGCTTTGAGGATATCCGTCATAAGACGGGCGAAAGCTTACCATGTTTTCACCAGAATCGAAAAAAATTGCCGTGAAAACAGTATCATCTTCTAGTAGGATTCACCTTCGAATATTTTCATAGCACACTTTCATTCGAGATGAAAGTAAGCAAAGAATAATGAATCAAGAGATTCCTCGAAGGCCAACATTTCTCTGCAAATTATGCTCAATTGTTTCATAATTTTAGTATATAGTTTGCAGCAAACAGAGTAAGCCTTAATTCAGGTTCTCGGAAAGACTCGAACGTAGACTGGGCATGTCTAAGATCAGACATTTCGCATTCTGAGTCACAGGGCCCCAGAGTCAATTAATTAGAGGGCAAATATTGACTTCACAGACAGCCCTTGGCCCACACCTCTTGTGTGAAGATATAAGCGGGTTAAGCAATGCCTCACCTTTGAATCCAGTACTTCAACGATAAGGAGGTATTAGTGTTAACCTCACACCAGTGGAGTATGCCTTATTTCGCCCTATAGAATCGCATGGGTCAAAACTTATGGTGGGGCTAGTACATACCATCTTTCTCGACAGCTGAACTAACCTGGATGATAATACACTCTAGTTAAAAGAGACGGAAGTTCGTGATAAGTTCAGTAGTTCTACTCCAGCGGCTAGGACGTAGGTCGCTGGTATGCCAATTTACCAATGCTTTATTTTCGTTGAAAAAATTAAAATAAGATCAATTAGCAAAACTACGATAAAATGGCAAAATCCCATAATTATTGGGCTATTAACTGAATTCTCTTATCGATCAATATGATGATTAATTTATGCTCTTTCCTGTTGACTTGCTGAGCTTTTCTATCATCCAAACTTGCATTACACAACAAGTCATAAAACACTAATACTAACACTTATGAATTTATGGACAGGTTTGTTTGGTTTCCACACGGTAGGCAGAATTGTTGAAAAATTCTTATAACTTTGATGTTACCGTACTATGAACGTATTAAATTAAAGTGCTCAAACAACAAGGTCGTGATCTTTTTTATTGTCATACATTTAATTTTTCATTTTCCAATCGGTTTCAAAGCTTCTGTGAAAGTTGCAGCGAATATTGACCATACTCCACAAATTAGTCTTTAACATGAGTCTATTTTCTTTTGACGGTGTAGAAAGATAATTAAATTAAATGGAAATAAAAAAAGTCACCTTTTTGCACCTATCCAGTTGCAAGGATAGAAATTTGACATTATTTTGTTGATTTCTTTATCCTTGAGTTTCCTTCCTTCTACTCATCCATTTTAAGCTCTCCTATATTCTACATCTGGGTAAAATGAGCTTCCAGTTCTCGGTGGATTTGTCTCACCTCTCAATTAGGTTGCTAAGAGGCAATGAGAGAAATTTGAAACTTAATTATATTGGAATATTCAAATAGATGAAAAAACCTTTTAGGATATGCTAATTTGCCACATTAATTTGCTTTATGCCTCTATTAACGTCTTCCTTTCCTAACTACCCTATAGCGAGTTAATCCGTCCTCAATGCTAGCAGCAATTGCACTTGGTCATGTAAGGGGGGATTACTTTCCTATTTTAACTCGCTCCAACAAGACCATTCTGAATGACGGATTACATCGCGTTACGCTCAATTGGAGAGTTGAGTCTAAAGAGGTAATCTGAATAACATAATAATACCAAGCTTTTAAGTCGATCGAAATGGGTGGCATCTTTATTTTCGTTCTGCGAAGCTTCGTCAGCCTGCTTATTCCAGTCGGTTGTTTATATTTTTTTGCATTTTTATGGCTTTGAAATCCATTCAAACAAGGTATGGCTAATTGTTAAAAAGTTTCTATGCCTATGATTCTCTTCGAAATTCAGGTACGAAGGACTACTAAATAATCCTCATTTGATTTGTGTTTCTACTACCCTCTCAGACAGATTAACCTTGTTTCGCAATCTGCAGAAAAATAGAGTCTAAACTTTAAAGTCTAATCAGAAAAACTGAAGATTTTGCCTAAAACTATTTGATCGTTTGCTAGTTTTGCTTTCAAGAAAAGTTGTTATTCAACTTTAATACTCGGCTTCTGAGAACCTTCTTAAGCTTTAGAGATCCCTTTTTTGATTCTAAATCGACCGTGTTTGATTATTTTGTGGCAGTGTCCCAAAATCTGTAGTTAAAGTTGGACGTGCAATAATACAGGTATGTAGTCAGTCCGGAATTTAGGATAGAACGCGATTTTCAAAGCAAGGCTTTCCTTGAATTCCTTTCGATTAGTGCTTATTTATGGCTACTCCTTTCTCCGCCATGTATAGAATACACGCATCGAATCAGGCTACCAAGACCAAAGGAGGAAAGTAATATAATTCGCTCTTTTATGGTATGCTAAACTACGGTTTGTCCCTCCAAATCGACTCGTAATCTCCTGGGATTTGCGCTTAACAAGCATGCCCAACAAAGGCGGCTTATAAAAGATAGAATATACAGCTTTAGGTGACAAATCACTCAATTTCTGCACTTGCTATGCGTTACTTTGGACCTCACTTCTATTGCTTCATGTATGATGCATAGATTTAATTATTTATTAGGCCTATTTTACCATGTTAAAACTATTGATTTAGTAAAATACTTCCACCTCAAAGTATAATATTTAAATTGACAGAGCGATCTGCTATGTCCGATTCTTCAGATTACTTGCATGCGACGGAAGGATAAATGGATCAAGATAAGCGTAAGTTGCAAGGTTGCTGTCAAAAAGCACTTCAAAAGCAGCACGGTTCACGCAGTTGTTTTAAAAGTTTACTTGGGACACCAATAAAACTCTGCTACTGATTAAAGTCATTTCAGGGAAAATAGCGCTATCATCCTGTACCATTTCATCCATCATGGACAGGCCTAAACAAGCATCATGGAGGGTATTTTCCTCCGTGAACTAAAAATTATTTATTCATGAGAAAGCATCCTTCGTTTCAGAGTTAGTTAGGAATAGTCGAGTGAACGGAAAAGCCATTATTATCCCGTTGAATATCCTGTAAAACATAAAACGAATTGTACCCTTACTCAGTGTTTCCATCAATTATTTAGAGTTATTTAATTTTAATCATGTCGTTTATTATTGTATGTCT
>CAAALY010000142.1:0-12076 GCA_900617795.1 Protopolystoma xenopodis
CCAACAGGGAATAGTTGGCATTTTTGGTCCTTTTTTATATTCGATTGAAAGTGTGATGTATAGATTAGTAGACTGATCCAGAAGACGCCGACAGAGTTTGCTCTGTCAACAGTTATTTAGCTCTACAGCAACGTCCTGAGTGAGGCTACTTTTCTGTTCTGATGAAAATGTGCTGAACTTTTTTCTCTTACAGCCACTCTGCAGACATTAACAATGCTGGGTACCATTATTAATTTTTCGTTTATGACTAGCGCTTCGAGACTACCATTTTCAAGCCTGCTTTTTTCAGATGAGACAATAAATCCCAAAGGTGTAGTCCAACATGTGAATATACTAAAATCCTAAACATTTTGATCTAAAGTGACTTGTTACGTTTATCTCATGTGTCAAACTTGTATATACACGTTTTGTCAAAATCAAAACCAGTACGTTATGACGGAAACACGTAACTATCTTTAAGACTATCGAGAAAACATAACTATTGTCTTACTAACGTTCTTCCTCTATTCTTGACCTTAACTACATTGCCTATTCTGATGATTTCGAGGACATTATCAACTATAAGCCCTGTGTGTTTCTTTCTCTGGACAACAGACTCAACACTCCCTAGAGGCACTTAACTTGGTATTTAGCTACCCTCTGTAGATTGTGATAATTTTTCTCTAGCATAAAAGTGACTATATGTACATATTACTTTCGAGCACCCCGTCCAATTTTAAATAAACACTTGGCAAAATCGAATAAAATTTCACAATTACCCTGGAAGCTATCTATTTCTCCACGTCCTACACAGTTCACTTATCCTTTTATATTGAAGGCTCAAATTCTGTATTTAAGGTTTTTTTTTCTTTATATAAACTACGTATGGCTAAATTATGCCAGCTTAGGTTACCTCTGTTTCAAGTGCATGAAAAGGATTATATGTAAGGACGAAAAAAAATATGGTGAACCTAATAAAAAGTGAAGTGAATCAAAAGGTAATGGCATCTTTAAGTCACCGTCAGTGCTTAAAAAGACTGGTTTTAATAATCCTATCCCTATTTTTATACTAATCATATTTCTTCAAAATCCTCCTCATAATTATAATAATATATTTAAGAATAGCCTTACTTACATGTATTATATTATCTGCAAAGAAAAATTAAATTTCAGGAATTCTCTCGGTCCATACTTGCTGATCTCACTTTCGTTTCGAGTGAAAGTGTGACAAGAAAAGCCGCGAAGTTCAATCCCAAAAGAAGAGGACGATGGACTTCTCGTAACCAGCTGTTGATTGGCTTTACTAAAACATTCTGGTTGATGCTGTTTCCAAGGCAATCTCCTTCAATTCCGGTGAAAACATGCTAAGCCTTATTCCTTCGTATGACGGGCATCACCATTCTCACAACCATATTAGATATAACGAGTCATCGAGTTAATCATTGTATCAATGGTACAAAAAATCAAATCCTCATATAAAGTTATGTTGTTTCTGTGGATTTGTTCTTAGCCTTTTAGTTAAGTCTCTCTCTTTGGCCAAGGGAAAGAAATTTTAGACGTTGTCCTTTTGATATTAAAGAACATATCTCCTATAAAAGCAGACTGTTTCTACAGCTATTCCCAGAGGTTTAGGCGACTTTGAAGTTGACATCGTTAGTGCGCAGTGCCAACCTAAGCACTGTGATACGGCTCGTCATGATTACAAGTAAAGCCAATTATTTTAAACGTGACATTACTTTCTATTTCAAAGGACAAGTTGGTTGAAAGGAATCCGTGATGTAGTCTCTCCTGAAACCGAATGAGAATTGCTGAGTAGGAAGGACAGTTGTGTTGTGCCAAATGGTACTCGACTCACCGTCCTACGATCTCGATAAACCTGTACCGAGTTTTCGTCTGTACTGTGACAGACATCATCATAGCAAGAGTTCACAGTTTAGTCCTCGTAATCCAAAAAGCGTTATGTTCTTGACCAGTAAAGTGAGTGTCTGTATTAGCAATGTGTTAATCGAGCTCGGAATTTTGGACGCATATCACTTTATTTTGTAGGCGGGTTGTGTTCATATATACTCTTTTGGATGGGTCGGCAGGTCTCCACATGAGCACAAAATCTTGTAGCAATCTGACGTATAGAAATGATACTAAAATTCTCTAAAAGGAAGAAGTTTTAATTTCTATTCATACATTCTTTTGATATTCCACTTCCTCAGTAGATCACCCAACTTTTTCGCCGGCTCATTAGAAAGCAAAATCAAGAAACGAGTAGAATATTATATTTATTTTTCTTACACCAAATAGCAAACTCCCAGGATCGTGTGGCCTTTTGTATGGTCACGATCTTTTTATTGGCAAATGATATATTATTGTCTACTAATCCTGAAGGTCAATTGCTTTGAAGTAATATATGCCTCAATCTACCGTTTGCTAGACGAAGACACATTAATATCATTGAGTTCACAAATCCTATTTTGACTATATGCATGGTTGGCGAAGTCATTAATAAGGAACCCTGCGTGTGTATGTTTCCTATACACGTCTCTACCTAATTTGTTACCTCTTTTGCCTACTACTACATGCATAAAAGGCAATTTATTTTAATTTTCTACCTTCATGGTAAACTTAGTGTTGACATCTATTTTATTTATTTCTTAGATCAAGGAATTCACCCTAACTATATTTGCCGTGTTGCCAAAACAGCAAAGTAATCCTCCATATAAAAAATTAATAACTTGGGGAAAAGGAGTACCGCTATAAAAACACGGATTTCTAATTGGTATATGTAGGTATTAACTAAAATAGGGGCTAAGCAAGATCCCATAGCCAAACTCCATGTCTGCTCATACTAATTACCAGTAAAGGCAAAATATGTATTATACATTGCCAGATTAACTCATCTAATGATAGAACGCTTGCTTAGCGTTTTATCTGTTATGATTTCAGGATGCTGATCTACAGTTGATTCTAGCGCCTTCATTGCCTCGTTCATCGAAGTGTTAGTGTACATAGACACTTACCAGCAAATCTCCTCTTTCTTTCGTCTGATCATCAATTAACTTAATAAATTCGTAAGAGTTCTTGACCGAAAACTCGCAAGTTTCGGAGATTTCCTTTAGATGAGTGCACATAAATTGTGAGGATTTATGCATCACACTACCCCTATTATTTACGATAAAACTAAGTTCAATATCATGTACATGAATTTTGACAGATCATACGCTTTTGGGAGTCTAGCATCGCGCTGGAAACTTGCATCCATTTTCCACTTTTTAAGTTCTCTAATGTTTTCACCTTGTTGAAGATGACCAATAAGTCTGAATTTAAGTTCTCCTATCGGTTGCCTAATTATAGTCATAAATCGCCCGCAGAAGTCGTATGAAGCAATATGAAGTTTGTAGGAAGCAAATGGAGCGAAAAGGGACAATGAAAAGAAATTCAAGATTGAGAAAAACAGCTGCAAGTTGATATGTGTGCTCTGCGATGAAATGAGTAAAAAAATGCGATATATCTTAAAAAGATGAAATATCCTAAAGCTATAAAGAAAAACGAGAGCTTATTTTACGAGATTACCGACGCAACATGAGAAGGTGAACAAAGCGAAATGCTCTGAATTCTATTGCATAGCATAAAGTGACACTAGAATTAAGTATATTAAAAGCAAGAGACATAAAAGACTTTTAAGAAGCATGTATATAAAGAAAACTTGATACCTGACATTGTTTTATATCTCATAGTATAAACTAATGTCGTGGCAATGCTAAATGGTGAATAAGATGCTTGCCTCTATTACTATGACTATATAATTACAGGGAAATTATAAAAATCATATTATCAGTAAGTAGGTTGAAGTAAAATAGCAGAGCAGAACTTTATGAAAAGAAATTTTTAAAAAAATGGGTTTTATAAAATATTTTTGATGATATATTGTGAAATGGCGTTCCATTTAAAATGAAAAGTTGGTTGGAAGGAATTCGTGATTTGGTCTAGCCGGAAATAGAAGGAGGCTCGGCTCACCGAGAACCGGTGCTAAGCTTCCGTCTGTACCGCCCCGACGGATAGAATCGGAGCAAGAATCCATACTTTGCGAAATAGAGCAAAAATATACTAAACCAAGAGAAAAGGTGGCCAGCGGCAAACCTAGACGTCGTTTTCTACACCTAAATTCGCTATCCTAATGAGAAATTCCCTGCTTTGGTTGGCTACTTCCAATTTACTAGAAATGCTTGCAGATGAATGAAATTACTTCACGAATCGGAAGTGCGTTCGGTGGCAGCTGTTTTTGTTACACAAATAAAGTAGAGCATGATCCTTTAATGTTTACTCATGTTTGGGTTTGTACTATTGCCAATTGTGTGTATGTACTGTTCATGTCATGAGAGATGTGTTAGTGATAGCTAGACTCTAGGCTAATCCAGCATCCTTCTCTTCTTCAATGGCTCTTCCTTCTCTCTCTCTTTCTTACTTTCCTTATTCTTATCAAATGGCAACAAATATTTCTTAATACATCTTCTGCACTCATTCCTGTTATTTAGGACTTTGGCCGTTTTGTTAATTTATTTAGACTCATTAACCATACGCTTTGATGTGAAATCCCCATAACCCACAAAACGTGTTTTGGACCAATCTATTGAGTCTTCTGAGAGTTCAGCTAGCTCAGAATTTTTGACCCATAGTCCTTCTTTACAAACGGTTTTTTGTTTCCATAGTCTCTTTTGGATTGGTCGATGTGTCTCATCTTCATACACATTACCACATGAGCACAAAACCTTCTAGCATCGTGATGTAGAAATAAGTCCTGAAAACAATCTAAACTAAGGAACTACTGAATAAAGTATTGAGTTCTCTGTAAACATTCTTCTTATGCTCCACTTCCCTATTGGATCACCCCACATTTTGCCAACCAATTCATTAGATTTCACATTAAGAATGCCGACTTAAGTGTATAAAAAAGCGACTGGGGTTGCAGCTGACCACCTTTCCTCTGGGTTTTGTATATCTTTGTTTTATTTCCTAAAGTTTCGATTCTTGCTCTTATGATGGTTGTCTGGGCGGCTCATACGAAAGCCTAGCACAGTTTATTTGGAGGGTCGCAGGATGGTTAGCCTATGATTTCTATGCACAACATAACAGTCTTTACTACGCGGAAATCCCTCTTCAGTTTACGGTGAGAACATATCCCTGATTCCTTCTAAACAATATTTCTCTTGAACTGGAATAGCATGTTAGAATTTTTGTAGATTGGCCTAAATTTTTAATGAATATAAATTTGACACTATCACGAGGTGACCGGATTAGTTTGACCTGATCCTTCGTGCACTTGATGATTGTCTAATAACCGTAGACTATTTAAATTTAACCTTTGAGAAAAAATGTGTCCATTCCAAAACCATCAATAAATTCTTGTTGCTAGGGTAAAATGCAAGGATACCTAAGATTTAAGATGCCTTCGATATCTTTACTGAAGGTAACATAGGAAAAATAAGCGCTAAATGTATCCATCTTAGAAACACACTCGTAGGAGATCGGGACTCAGTAAGTTTAACAAAAAGGAGACGACCGAATCAAGGATACATTTGGAACATGAGTAAAAGTGATTGAAGTTAATAGTCTAGTGAGGGAGATTTGAGAATCAAATGGGTCTAGTCAACCAAGCAAGCATCTACAATATTTGAGCTAAGGACTGGGCATTATAAATTCGGCAATATGGAGACCAGTAAAAACAGATACGGTTCAGATCAGATTAACAACTTCTTAATTGCATTAAAGTACACGGTTTTGGGCAGAGCTGGTCAATATTTATCAGATCAGGCCACATGACGAACTGGGCTAAAGGAATAAACAGTGTTTGTGTATAAGCAGGCTACCGAGTCTTCCCTTAGATCATATATACGAGGTGTATTCACCCTATTTCATTATAGGTGATAATGTAGTTGGAGGTTGCATTTTCCTACAATCCTATAAGTAGGTCTTACGATTACATTGAATTTCAGATAGCCGTGTTTTCCCACAAGGTATTCCTATCCAGAGTGGATTGGGGTTTCACCTCACATAGGTCGACCTCATCGCCCCTAGTGAGGTTCGAACTATGTTAGTTCAGCGTATAATCTCGACACGTTGACCACGAGGGGCAAATGTGAATTTCAAGGAAGGCCAGGCATTTTCCTATATCACATTCTATTATTGGAGTCTCGATGAAGCAAATTTGCTATAGCAATCGACTACACTACTTATATTTATTGTAAGTATGCCCTCCAGACTACCAGTAGATATTATATACGAGATGTATTCGTACTAGTTCATGTAAGATTATATGGGGACTGGTAGCTGTAATTTCCCATAATTATTTTATTGTGGAGTGCTGACGAGACCTACGTGAGGCCTTAACTCCAGTCCGCCTTGAATGAGAATGCCTTTTGGGAAAGCGAAGTTACGTGAAATCCAATGAAAACGCAATGTTTACTCATCTCAGTGTGGGAAAATTCGACTACCAATTTACATATCACCTTGAACGAAGCAGAGTGAATACACTTCATATAGTGTTAAGTTTGTCCTCTATATTGAGAATGTGAGTTTTGGAGGTTTGCAGTAATCAAGCGACAAAATGCTTGGGTCAGATGATGCAGAAAAACCTCTCTAGTCACACGAGTGAAAGAAATAAGCCAGAAAATAAGGACGGCATCTGCATGTGCGCAAGGTAGGCGCTGATGCGAGCTATGTGATGTAGACTGCAAAATGAAAGGAATAATTGAGAGAAATGTTCAGCCAATGGGGAAATGGCGCAAAAGAGGGAAATGGAGGGAAGCGTGATTATGCCCTACTTAATTAGCTCAAAAGGAGTGCCGGAATAAAAAAAAGTAATCAGTTTTGCTAGTGAAGAGGTAAGATACGAAGATATTGGATAGATGAATGCAGCAGTAGACAAGGCTAACTTTCAGCATAAAGTTGGTAAAGAGATGGACTTTATTTGTCTATTTTACGAGTTGTAGTATGGTACTAAGAATGACAAGTTTAATTAGCGATGACATTACATCTAGAATGTACTAGAATTACCGGAAGTTATCATGTATATAATTGCAGTGGACTCTTGACAAAACATATGTACCTAGGTCTCCACGATTACTCGACTAAGTTGTGAAAAAGGGGTTCTGGTCATTTGTATATATATATTTTTATTTTTTATTTTTTTTTATATATATCACAGCAAAATGTGTCACCACGTCTTTTGCTCAAATACCTTGATGTTTAATCATATTTGTGTAGGCAAATGAATTTAAAACTAAGTATTCCTAAAAATCAGCCATTGTTTTAATTGTCTGCATATGAAACGTGAAATATTAAGCGTTACATAACCTGTGCAATTAGCGATTGATATTAGATAGACTCTATTCTTGTGTATCTTTGACAGCCTATGAGCCTTTGATGCTCCAGCATCTTTTTGAAAAGGTGATTTCCTTTAAATTTCTGCATTATTTTATTGCTTATTCCCAATATGAAGGCTCTCCTAAGCATTTATTTGAAAATTAAAAATAGATTAATTACTAAATTTTTTACACATTTGTCTCATTCGAAAGTTGTGGCATCATCTCTCTTCAATCACAACCAGCACATGACCGTCTCCGCTGGCTGCAGTGATCTTTTGGGAGGCAATTCTGAATCAAATTCATTGATATCAGGAGGTTTATTCGTCTTTTTATGGGAATAAATCTGCTATCTGTTCTTAAGGCATCCTAAGCGGCCTATGGTACTTAAGGTCATTTTCAACAATTACTGATAATTTCGAAACCTGCTTATATAAAAAATCACGGTACCATCTTTTATCCCCTTTCCCAACTAGTGATGTATCGAATGAAAGCCTACTCCACCATAGCAAATGAGTGGGTCTTGCGAGGCAATTAAATTTCCCATAGCATCACCTGGCAAAAAGGATTATCATCAAGGCTGGACTGAAGTTTCGACCTCGTCCGGGAATCAGTAGCACCCCTAACAGGGGTTTAGTAATGAGAACCGGGTGATGCCGAAGCTGCAGTCCGCCCTAAATGAGAATACCTATTAGGAGGTGGGGCTAATTTAGATTAACTGGTAACTTGAGAATTATTTATATGATTACGAGACAATTTAACCAGCATTTCATCGTCATCAGTCCTTATTCGAAGTATACCGACAATTCAGAAACTTAGTACGAATATTGTGATTCATTAATTTACAATTTTTTCGGAGCACGGTATTTATTAGGAGTACTCAATCAGAAAAATAAAGAATTACCTCAAACTCAATATTAATCCTAAGATCTTCAGTTAAATTATCTGTATATTAATTAATTAAATCAGTATATTAAAAAAATTAAATTTTACATTTGGGAGGCTGAAATTTAAACCTATTCCCAAGAGATTAACCACGCCTCTTAAAAAGGTATACTGGTTAAATTAATGATCTACCTTTTCCCTAATTTATTTTATCTCCAGTCCGTTGATTTTTTAGTTTAATGCTAAAACTCCTTATCTACTTGACAGAATGAAACCTATGTATTTTATAGATCTCTCAGTCAAATCATCCGCCATTTCTTGAAATTTGCTAAAATCAACTCGACTTGTCTAAGTCTGACCTTTGTTTTAATCAATTAATGGAATATGGCTACACTTTATTCAGATCTAGTTGAAAAAAAAACCTCTCGGTAACTGAGAAAATTGAAATAGGGAAGTCTTGGTGGAACCTTAGAATAGGAGAATTACTTAAACACACATTTTAGAAAATCTACCAGAATTAACTTATCAGCAAATAAGCTAAATTGTCATCTGTGAAAATGAGAATGATGATAAAGTTCGATCATATCTACGTTTTAGATAAGAAGGGTTGTAATTTTCCAAGAATATCTTTATGCTCTAGAATTGAACTCATTTATACTTCATTTGAGAGTACATAATGGTGAGATTTGAGGGTCGACCTAGCCTCTTCCGTAACTACGAGAGACTGAGACTGCAACTAGTTAAAGAGTATGTTGTTAGGGCGAAGATTCGACTTTGATAGACACTGGCCAATAAGATTTAGTTTAATCATTAGTAGCATTCAACGACAGACCTAGGAACTAATCCTTACGTGATAGCACAAACTTCAAATGCATTCTTTAGAGATTATTGACGATATAACTATCCCGAGCAAGGACGAAATCAGCACATTTCTTTCATATTTTAGCAGCAAATTTTTACTTTGGGGCTTGTCTTTCCTCTCGTACCATGATGACTGCTCTCTTGACAAGGTGAGAATGAGATCACATGGTTTCTCAAGCATACAACCAAAAGAGGGGATTTTTCAACGCAAAATCGGTCGGTTCTCATACCTTCTCTTTGAGAAAAGATTTGATTTAAAAGCAGATTAACAACTTGATGCGATAAAGCAAAACTGGCAACAAGGTTACCATAATCATTCAAGGCATTTTCCCTATTTAGCTAAGATAAATAGAGTTCATATTTCAGGCTGTAAGCAATCCTTTTTGCAATCTGCTTTCTACGGTGTCACCCGAATTTCTTGTTATTCAACTCACAAATGTATCTTGATGACGTCTAAAATGTTCAGTCAGTCAGCCACTTTAATACTTGACTGAAAGTCAAGGCAATTTATTTCTGGTACATCATTTCACAAGCTCCGTTATTAGCCCAGCCCTATTCAGGCCATCGAGCTCGGTAGGCACGACTTCATCTTATGGGAGCTAGCAAAACAATCCATAGAATCTAATGAATTTTTGCATAAGTAAACAGTTGAATTTCACATAGCTTGCTTTGCCACAATTGTTCTCATCCAGAGTGGACAGCAGTTCCGACCTGGCATCGGTCTTATCAACACCCACGACGAGAGTCGAACCATAACAGTGTAGGATGTGAGATTGACACGTTAACCACTCGGCCGCATTGCCACGAAGCTATGTGAAATTCGATGGAAACGTCAGCTCTACTCATATCATTGTATGAAAATTTTACTACCAGTCCTTCATCACCTTAAGCAAAATCGTGTGAATACATCTCATATTACTGATTTACTGGTATTCTCGAAGCGATACTTAAATGTGAAAAATAAGTAAACAAGTTTTGTTCTGGATAATAAAATCTTAAAGAACGCAGTTATAAGCAACTCTGACTCAAATTAAAAAAAGAACAAGCGAAAAGTAACCTACAATATTTTTGGAGATATGATTTTGTGTAATTTCATCAACAAATTCACACATTTCACGTAAATTATGCATGCAGCTTTAGTGTATCGAATATGCTCGTCACATTCTCCTCGTGAATATGCGTGCAGACAATAAGTCTGCTTTGTTAGTGTGAATATTTTTTAGGCTTGGTTGCTCGTCTCAGCTTCAGCATCTTCAGAAAGATTGTTGAACTCTGTTTGCAAGTCTATAGTCACTTATGAAGAAAAAGTGGGTTTCGAAAAATTCCTCAGTGATTTATTTTGACATAAATCTCTTTTTCGAATGAAAATTTAGTTGGAAGGAATTCACGAAATTGTCCCATTGGAAACCAAAGGAGGATTGCTGCAGGGTGAAGACTGCTGAATTGCGCGATAAAGTCCTCAGCTATTCTTCCGTGATCTTTCCGTACTTTGCAGCATAAAATCAGACTTAGCGTACTGTACAGTTTGTATCGTAAAATCGCTGCTAATTTGGTGATTCCCAATCTCTTCCATTTACGATTTCATGTCTTAACACCAAACTTAAGCTTTATTGGAAATATGCTAAGAGTTTGGGTGAAAAACGTCAGCTTTTAGCGGCAGAAATAATACAGCTTTTGCATTATGCACTTAACGTATAGGGTAGTGTTTTAAGAGTGTTTAAATATTAAAGTGCTTTAAAAGAATAACTAAAAAGTAGGAAATATGATGACTTCAAACTGGCATTAACCTGCAATGTGTCTGCGAATCTGTTGTCGATTCACCCAACCTTAAATCATTCTATAGACTTTAATTATAACAGTTTCACATGTCCATCTCGTCATTTTGATGTCACAATTATACGTAGTACTTTCAGTCAACAGTCAGGCACCAGGAGCACAATGGAAACTGACATTTAGTTCTTTAGTCAGCTTAATAATTAAAAAAGCCCATTCAGGTGCTGAAAACACGGGGCATGACGTATGCATTGTGTCCTTACTTCTGCGATTGCACCTTTTGCTTTGAGGGAACAAGAGGATTTTTACAAGAACCTCATTGCTTTGTCTCATAACTGGCACTCTACGTGTTTTAGTTTAGCAAAAAACATTTTATTAATTGAAGTTTAAAATTTCATTCTGGTCACGACCAATGGTAAATTTCGAGCAACTCCCTAGAACCGATGCTACCAGAGGGGGCCAAAGCATAATCATAGAAGTACTAGTGAACTCGAAAAATAAGTGTTAAGGGTGTGGGTGTGTTATGGGTAGCCTAAATAGCAATATAATTAGGATATTCCTCCAACTTACTAGAATTCATTTAGAATAGTTGATAATAACTATAATATTAAAAAATATATATATATGCCAAATACACTATAGCATAAATTACTTTATGATATTAGTTAAAAATAGTAAATATAATTGATAATTTGCTGGGAAAAGGCTTTCCAGAATCATGCGATGCTCCATTAGAGTCCCAGTTTCACGCAAGAGCGTTAGATAGATTTAGAAGAGGCCAGCTGTATTTTAAGCAATCCCTTTCTACATTCAGGTGACTTGCTCTTTTATTTCGCCCGAAAAGTTGGGTGGAAAGGATCCTTGAACTGGCCTCACCAGAAGTCAAAGAGAGCTTTCCTCGTTTTGCAGGCGACTCAACACACTCTCCATCCTTAAGCAAATTAATTAACCACAAGCAATTTTTATTTTACCATTTGCCGGCATTCTTTACATTCAATGTATTCCCTATTCTGTTTATTTCGATGACTTCTCCAATGTTACGTTTAACCGCAGACATGCCATAATAAGTTCTGGTGGAACTGACGTTCGAATCTCTTCACCAAACATTTTCTCTCAAAATGGAAGTAAGCTCAACAATTATGAGACAAGAGATTCCTCGAAACCCAAATTTGCTTCACTTGTTCATCCCTAAGATGTCGTATGTACACAATATATCTGTTTGATGA
>CAAALY010000143.1:0-12042 GCA_900617795.1 Protopolystoma xenopodis
TCCTACAGGCTCGGCCCGGTCATCGAGTCACACCCAAACTCATAACATCTCCGCTACCTTCGAGAAGCCATTACACACAGCCGTCTCTGCATGTCACTCGTCAACTCATCTTGTAGCCTGCGCTACCTACAGAACATCATCGACCTATAATTCCGACATAATGTCGTGGTGCACACTTACATGCACACACATGCTTGCATGGCCACATCGAAGGATCCCAGCCTGTTGCAAGAAGGTGCAACAGAGATGAACGCCCATGGTAACCCAAAAAACCACTTCACTTCACAAGCACATACGCACATGAACAAGCAAATACATGAATATGCATAAACACACAGACGAGCCAAAATCTGTTGCTAGAATTTGGAGCAGAGTTGAGCCATCGTAATGACCCAAAGACCACTTCATTCCACACAGATACAGATGCACACGTACACACTCAGTAATGTCGTTACAGACGGGCCTGAACCTGCTGTGGCCTGTGTGAGCCACGATGTAGGACTGGCATGGTCACAAAAAGAACCACCTCAAACCATACGCATACCAAGACACACCCAACCGCACACACTAACATATACATATGTAGAATAGTGCACAGACAGGATTGAACCCGTTTTGGAATAGAGTGAAAGAGATTAGAACTATCGTTTTAGCCCAAACACTCGTTCCACACTCTTGCACATACAAGAACACATACACACGCATACACACACAATCATTTGGACGAGCTGCTTAGGAAAAAGCATGCACACTTCGACTCTGGCACTGCCTCTTGCTAAAGGGCGGCCGGGCGTGAGCCTCGGACACATTCTGTCCTACTAACTGGCCATTCATACAAACGTGGGCCTCTAACACAAAAATCATCAAAAAATACTTTAAAGTATTCTATAAATATACAACTATAAATTAAACATCATACTCAGCTACAGTTCACACTCAATTAAACGTTTTCACCAACTAAATTTTTATTAAGCACAAGCCCAAAGCGGTAGTTTTTAGTTTCGAGAACAACTAAGAATATCCATTACTCACGATATGAAAAAAAGAGATAAAGCAAAGAGCAAACAAAAAAATTGGTTTTTTGTTCATAAGCAGGCTTTTGCGATAACCAGTTGATCATTTATATATGAAGTGTATTCACCATATTTAGTTAAGGTGATAAGACGACTGGTAGCTGAAAGTTCACACAATGATATGAGTAGACCTTGCGTTTTCATCGCTTTTCCAAAAGGTATTCTCATTCAGGCTGGACAGTGGTTTTCACTCCGAATTCGGTTTCATCAATACCCCTACTGGGACTCGGACGATGACAATGAAGCGGATAATCTCGACACGTTAACCACTGCGCCACAATACCACGAGTGCTATTGGGTCTAGGAGCAGATGTGGATTTCAAGGAGGGCTTGCTATTTTCACATATCACATTACTATAGCATTGGACTACATTACTTATTTTTCGTTTCGTTTTGTTTTCACAAAAAAATTCACTACCAAATTAGATAATCAATCAATGTTATTTGGGTAAACCAAGTTGATAAGAGCCTTATAATTGGTAAACCAAATTATTAAATAAAACAATAATGTACTGATTAAACATTGATAGGTATGAAGAGTAATTATGCAAAACAATCTCGTTCAAAACTTCTCTAATAAGAAGTTGATTCAGATTTGACGTTTGACAATGATTTAGGGATCAATCGTCGAAGTTCCCACATTGAAATGCCACTGACTTTAATGGAGACGAACAGTATGCCTCATCGACAACTGTCAAAAGTAGCAATCTGGATAGATCTGGCTGTAGGACGGAGTGATAGTGTGTTGTCATTACTTGCCACTGCAATCAAATGGGAATTCGCGAACCTTTGGGGAGGCAAGGTCCAGCCGAGTTGACTAACATAAAGGGTCCTTCAGATTATTATACGAAAAAAACGCCGGTTTCGAAGAATCTCCACGTATAGGACTGTCGTGAAGACTTTCAATTCGCATGGAAGTGAATGATGGAATGATTCGTACGTCAATCTCATCAGAAGACACCGGCTCCTCCAACGTTTCGAGTTAAGACGGGCTGAGCTTTCGTTCGTCATTTGATGAACATCGTCAGAGCTGGGATTCATTTTTGCAAAGAAGAAGAAGAATGTTCAGCTTTATCATACCTCTTATATATATATTTATTTATTATTAATGATTTAGTGTTAACTTAAGGTTTTAGCAAGAATAAGTCCTAATTCTGATACTGCTCGTCATGTTACTTAACGAACGAAAGCTGAACCCGTTTTTGTCCGAACCGTTGGAGGTTGTCTCGTTTATTGCGCCAACCTGAATGTCGTATTAAAGCCAAACGGCTGCAGTACACCGCGAAACAGTTGGTGTCCTCTGATGAGATTGACCTACGAAACTCTTCATTATCTACTTGCATACGAAATGAAACTTTTCACAACAACCTTAAGATTATTTCATTGTAGAAACTTCAATTATCGGTCATTGCAACCTCTTAATTCACCGCCTGAATTCAGTCCACAATATATAAGTAAAACTTTCAAGATACATTTCCAATTTATTTAAAAAGAATATTTTATAATATAATATATATTTTTATATGTGATGTATAATAAAATTGGAATTTATTCAATAAGCTAAAACACTAATAAAACAAGTAGCGGCAAGAAAATACTGACCTACTCATGAGTAGACTCGAGTTTCTATAACATTCTTTTAAAGCGTACAGACCAACTCAACTGCCCCTGAACGGGGAGGCGGCCGGTCAAGCAACATTTATCCTATCTGCAGGTTCTGTCCCATCTTAGCTACCCCACCCAAGCATGCATCGGACTCACGACCTTCCACACGGAATCTACAGACAACATGGTACATGTTTGAGCTACCGGAGTCTTGACGTCCTCCCATTCGACACCACCTGGATTCGTCGGTGTGAGTATGCATTTCTTAGACTCCAATCACAATTGGGGTTATCCTTCGAAAGGTAAACTCATGTGGCTCACGATGTGGACAGACGTGATGAATTGACCCGACCAGGTGGCAACGCGAAGCCAGTCAATTTCACTTGACTATAAACCCCAAAATAAATTCCTACCTACCTGATCGGCTCACCAAACCCCCTCGAGTAGCAAGGCTCTAGCACCACTCGGCCAACAATCGAGAGCTGGGCGTGTGCAACAGTGACTAGTGTGTTTGGCGTCGGCACTACTACCTAATTTGTGAGTAATATTCGAGATAGTCACTAAATCTTGAATTGACGCAATATCTTTCTACAGTTGTGGAGGTCCAACTGACCTTGGATACGGGAGTCTGAGCACTGCTTGATCATACGACTTCTGACCGCATTGTTTCAACCCACCCATCAGCAGCGAGCGGCGAGCACTCGACGCACAGACACGCATAGACATGCACAGACATGCACAGACAGGCACAGATGCGCAAAGCAATGGATTGAGAACTGTGGCAGCTTACCCCACGCGTCTGCCAGAACACAAGAGGCAAGTGGTAAGATGAGCCTGATATGTGTGTGTGTGTGTATGTGTATTTGGGGGCGGTGTGCTGTTCCACGGAAAAAAGTGACGCAGGAGACTGACTCTAGTGGGTTTCGGTGAAGACATTAAGATTGAAGATTTTGACATTTGCATTCTTTTCAACAGACTATGTCTATTAATCTATCTATCTATCTATCTATCTATCTATCTACCTCACTCACGACACATCAATATATGCATCAAACGATTGATTCACACATAAACCAGTCTAGTTATCCAGTAATTTGGTGCATATGATGTAAAGATTTTGCTTAAGGACATATGATGAATAACCTATCGGAGCGCGAAAGAATAACATTTCAATGCAAATGCTATTTTAATCGTATTTAGGTCATTGTATAGAAGAATGATAAGGGATTTATTTATGCTTCCTTCGTACTGGTTGTGCTTGTGTGTGGAAGCGGTCTATAGCGACAAATGCTCAGAGATGTAGCATGAGTATGAAAGAGGTAGTAAGGAGAGCACAGAAAATAAAACAGACGAGAGAAATATGAAGAGGGAGAGAGAGAAGATTAAAGCAAAGATTGAATATAAAAATGAAGAATGCAGAGAAGGTAGAACACAAAAAATACGTGGCATGGAAAATGAGTGATATTAAAAGATTAGGACGAGGAAAAAGTGTATAGAAATAGAGTCGTCGGGGGGACTTTCATCTCGTATGAAAGTGCATGAAGAAGAGATTCGTAGGTCGATCTCACCAGAAAAGAACGGCTGACTGCGGTTGTATTGCAGTCGTTTGGCTTTTATACGACGTTCAGGTTGACGCAGTCCACGAGACCTCTTCCCCTGTTTTGGGTGAAAACAGGCTGAGAAATAAAGTCGACAGAGAGAAAATAAAGGTTAGCAGAAAAAGTTATAACAGGCTGATAATTAAAAAAATAAAAAAGGAAAAGTTAGTAAATAGGAATTGTCCATTAAGAAGGCGATATAAGTGTTCAATACACGAAACTAAGCTCAATTCACCTCACCTCATGCAATCTTAGCTTGCCGAGTGCATACCTACTCAACACTTTCATCTAAATTTGTGTGGTTTTCACAAGGTATCCCATGATTTCTTTGGCTAGTTCAAATATAGCATACATTAGTTGAGATATGATAGGCTGACGTATTGTGTGTACACAATGTTCAAGTTATACAAACCGTGAGATTCTTTTCAGTTTCAAGACCACCTCTTTTTTCCTTTTTTTACCTCCTACTCTCGATTCACAATAAATCACTTTGGGATTCTTTAAGACCTAACTTCTCTTTGCATAATTTGAGAAAGCGCCACGAACAGTCAGGCTTGTTGTCTGGCCCCGCAGACAAAATTTTCATCCGATTCCGTCTGGGGCTTAGAAGGAATCTGATTAAAACATTATAGAATCATCTGGCAGTCTAACACCCTGATGCTTTTGTGAAATCCAAATAAAATTGTATGATTACAGTGAACATCATCTGTACTTCCAAAAACTCGCAGACCCCAGTCTTGAATCTCGGCGAATGGCTATAAAATGGGGCTTGGTACGTAGTAAAGCAACATGACATTGGGCCTAAATATGAAGATCATGATATGCAGCCTCGTCTTGGCAATTTTATCGCGCCAAAAGCTAACAGTATTGAACATATGAACTGCATTCATCCGTTTTCATTTAAGCTGATGTAGGACTGGAAATTCAATTTTCTCACAATTATATTATTGGGCCTCATTTTTCCGTTAAATTGCACATATCCTTGCTCCTCCGAAGGTATTATCGTCCCAACTAGACTGCCGGTCTCATCCTCCTCTTCAGCGGGACTCGAACCCGAGTTGTGATAGTACAATGTATCATTTCTATATGTCAACAACTACGCCAGACTGCCACAAGGTCCTTTGGGTCTCAAGGCAGAAGTGAACTTCTATGAAGCCTAGGCATTTCCAATATCACATTTCTGTAGTGGGATTGTCGATGAAGCAAATTGTCGAGGTTAAACTCTGCACGACAATAATCCTGGTCCGACTCCCGCTGAGATGGGATCTAAACTGCAATCCACTACAGCCAAGATAAGAGGACTTTTTGAGAAAAGGTTTACTCATATAATTATGGGAAAATTCATCTTTATTCAGTGTAGGCCATTCAAAATAATTGAATGGACTGGAATTTGAGTTTTAGCACAATCACATGATTAGGGCTTAGAACGTCAGTGAATGTCACGACTTTATCTCCAAAAAGCTGGAAGATTACTGGAAGATTTGCGCCTTCAGCTGATTGCTTGATCTGTTTAGTAGCTTTGCCAACATGCTAAACAGACGACAGCCCCATTGAGTGGTTGGCCAGGCTGGCGTTTCCCAAATCATAATCTGTAAAGGGGTTGTCCATAGTGCAAACGTAAAATTGCCATAACAATAGAACAAATGCTCATACTCAAAGTACGTGAGATTTCGAAAATATTATTCCTACGTGAAATATAGCCGTTGAGAATCAAGCCTGAACATGCTACCGGACCATATAAAAAATGGACTGATAGCACCTAAAACCTAAATAAAACGAATTCTTCTCTTCATAATAGTCTTCCTCTTTATTCTTCCTCTTTAATTTCAACAAAATAGGCGAATTTATCCTTTTATAACGTCTATAAATACTCTATTATTATCCTTTCTCCGCGGGCACTTATCAAAACTGAGCGCTAAAAACCTTGCGCAGACCCTCGATGGTACCAACTTGGCTTACAGTCCAAACGAACGGAACTTCTTCATTCGTCTCAGATAAAGCAACTTCTTCTCTTAGCGACTTGCTTATCACCCTTTCCCTCTTGTCTAAGATATGCCTATCGGCTTGCAGGTGTTTATGTGTGTCTGTATTGTATGCCTGTATGACTTGGTGTATGCGAGAGTTTAACCGAGTCAAAGTGTGTCTTCATTTGCCTACCAGCTGGTCAGTCCTTATGAATACATTGACTGGATCATGTCGTCAGGTTCAGCATAGCACCCTTTCATATGTGATTTAGTGCTGCAGACTGTGTCTGTATGTGCGGAAACCTGTGTGCGTATGTATGCTTAAGGAATTATGTGATGTTGAGGCCAATCTCTTAAGGTATGCAGATGCAGAAGTCCACCATAGCCATAAAACCTCCGCTGGCTGACCCCATAAACTCTCGATTCTTAGGATGATGTTATGAGTTCTGTAGACCCATGAGGGTAAAGAGAGAGAGAGAGAGAGTGAGGGTAGAGTACAATAATGTGTGAAAATGCCGCCAGAAGGGTATCATTACGGCTTGCAGGTTTGAGCAGTGCTGATTCCAAACAAGAATGCAAAAGTATAGAGAGCTGTCAAAAGTTGGTCTGTTGACATGACCTGATAAGGCCTAGAAGCAAGCATTTTCTTTGCCCAAATAATGGTTTCAGAATGCCACCTAATTCCAACACAACTAGCCCTTTTACTAGCAACTATATGTCCCTCCGAAACGATTTCAGGACAAAATGTAAGTCGAGTTTCAAAATCTAATTTCCATCATCATGTAGGAACAGCTCTAGGCGAGTTCCACGATGTTAGTGATCGAAGAAAGGTGTCTTGAGGCTCTTGCTGACCCACCAACCCGATCCGTCTCGGCGATCAGGTCTCATGTCTTCAGACATCGTTTGGTGCGGTGACGAGACGGAAACGAGGGTAAAACTAGAGACGCCTTCTCGTGATAATGTAAGAAAGAAAGGCTTAGCAACAAGTTAAATGGCCTTTCTCAGAAAGAGAGTGGAAAAGTGAGCTACAAATTCGTGTTTCGTCACTGTTTTCCCCCCACAACAAGACTTTGAGCTGAGTTTCTGTATCTGTTTGCCTTTGGCGGAGGGTGAAATGAAGCAATCTGTCCAAATTGGACTTGGTTGTTTGCGTCGGATGGGACTATGCCAACCCGCCTCTTCATCTGTCCAACTTGCCACCGTTGATTGCAGTACATGCTCACATTTAAGCCTTCAGAGAGTGCAGAGGATCATATCAGCCCCTCGCAACTTACACTTTCCAGCAGCTCAAGTCAAGTGTCGCCCATGAGATGTCATGCTTCCCAATCCCACATCGTATTTCTAGGCCCTACAAAATGCTATTTTGGTGTATCCATTAGCTCGGCAAACGCTCTTAGCGTCTTTCTTGAAATCGTAACGTTTAACGTTCTAATCGGAATCAGGAATTGTGTGTTCCTGAGCCATAATCACAAGACATCATATGAGCCAATTTAGTTGAGCAAGATGTATGTCGGTCCAAAATAAATGTTCAAATCCCTAATAAAGTTTAATTCAAATCATCCTATATATGACCTTATAACTAAACGCAGATGGACTGGATTTCGATTGCATCATTTGAATTATTTAGCGCAGCATACTACTCACTTCGTTTAGAAGTAGTTTTCGAGACTATCAGTTAAGGTGACCTTCATGCAAGCATATGATGAATACATTCTTTGGTTTATCTCATCACAAGACGACGGTTGATTACCGAGGTCCTACAGCCTTTTGGCTTTCATGTGGCGATTAGGTTGACGCAGTCCACAAGATATCCTCCCTCGTTTCGGACGAAACGTATGATGGAAATGCTCAGAGTTGGAGCTCATTATTGCAAACGTCTCATGGAGACTATTCAGCTTTATTTTATGTCTTACTCGTAACTAAAAGCACACTTAAAATGGGATTGTTGATTGTATTTGTTATTGAATGTTATCATGATTCAGTAAATCTTAAGTAAGAATCCAATGTAGATACGATGAGAAACTCGGTTTCGATGGATCTCCCAAGATAACATTGTTGAGGGGACTTTCATTTCGTATAAAAGTGCATGAAGAAGAGATTCGAAGGTCGAGCTCAACAGAAGAGGACGGCTGAATCGCGTTGTACTGCAGCCGTTTATCTTTGATACGAAGTCCAGGTTAACACAGTCCACGAGTCCTCTTCCGTCGTTCTGGGTGAAAACGGGATAGCTTTCGTCCATCGTTCGATGGACATCATCAAATTTGGGTCTCATTCTTGTGAAAATCTCTCGTTAACACTAAAGCAAGAACACTATCCGGCTCTATCCTACTTCTTATCTAGACCCAATTACGCAAAAAAAAAGAAAAAAAACTAGATAGATGTATAGTGGTTTGGCTAATTATCTTTCATACTGGTCCTGCTACTTTTTCTCGAGTGTGTGTGTGTGCGTTAGCGTCTGTACTAAATACCGTTCCTAAATCAGAGTTGTCAAAAGGCCAATTTCAGGCTCTGATCCTCAAGGCCTAATGACCCAAGAGAAGAGCCTGACCGAGACTGCGTAAGTCCGTAAGCAAGTATGCTTGAGATAATGAGCTTGTAAGCATGCAAATCAAGTTAGGAAATCACTTTTCCTAACCTCTTAGTCATGACTGGGGTTGCGCAATCTGACGTGTTTGTTTGGATGATGAGCTTATTCTAACATTTTGGACGAGTGTGAGTGAAGTTAGAACCATCCCCGAGCAGACAAATTGAGTTGGCTTAACACCCTCTCTCTCTTTCAATCTATCAATCGAGCATAAGTAATTCCTACTCAACTTTCTACCTCCCTTCCTCACATTCATGTTAGTCAGTGTCATTATAATTGTGTGTGTGTGTGTGTGTGTGTTTGTTGGCATCTTTACCGATGTAAGTCAACCTAACAAACGAGTCTAATGCCAGACCAGGATTGCCTTTAGTGCTGGCTCGAGCTCGTTTTCTCAACTTGGTCGTTGCGTCAGTGGGACCTTTTGGAATGTATCGAGTCCCGTGTCGAACCAAGACTATATTGACAAAAGAGACTGCGATCAAACAGAAGAGCACACCATTTTGATCTTCATATCCAGGATTGTTTATGCTCGAAAGTACTTTTGTTAGGATGTCAAATAAATTGCAAGTTACTCATGATGCCCCAGAGAGCCCGAGCTACGAAAGACGCTTGACCGCTGAAGAATTTCACTTGGCTCAAGAGAGAGAGAGAAAGAGAAAGAGACCTGGACAGAACTAGAGAGCTGTGATCCAGCGGTTGATGCACCAATGTGAGTCATGATCCTGTTGTACACCTACAATTTCATTGAGAATAATCAATTCTTAATTAATTAATTAATTAATTATTGTGCTGTACTTATTACCAACTTATTGCCTCGCTGTTGGTCTAAATATAGCAATTCAGCACATCTTGGCCTCAACGTCAAGAATGCTCTTTCGGATTGGCCACTTAAATGACCGATGAAACGCAAATGCGTGTGATACCAGAAGCGACAATAGTACCCTTGTACCTCAGTGTGTAGGATAATGGCAAGGCAACCCAATCATCCGTGAGGTCATCATACTTAGCATTTACTATCTTCCTTGCGTTGAAGCAAACGTCCGTTTCGAATGAAAGAGTTTGATAACAGAATTCGAGAATTCGTCTCGGCCAGTCTTCACATTCTATTCCAGTTTGTATCTTTCATATAACTGATATCGTTAGAGCACGGCAACACTCTTACGAATAGCCCAAACTGATAAGTCAAGAAAGCCTATCTGCATATCCAAAGGTGCTGTAGATAAATTCTGATTGTATGAAGTCGCATTGTATGTAGAAAATAATTTGCTTATCTTCTGTCATATGTTAATCGAGAAGCGTGTGCGTGTGTTTATGCTTGGGTGTAAGCATAGGCAAGCATGTGTAGACAGTCACAGAAGCAGCAGTGAACTGAAGCTGAGCTCAATTGGGTTTACTTGGCAGGGCTGTGAGAGTTGTATGCATCTTGAAGATTTGCTTCTCCATAATTATGAGAATACGCAAATTTTCCACCAAGAAATGCAGCATATTTTAAGCACAAATTCTGCAATACCTTTTTGTAGATCAAACTAGCAGGTGATTTATCAAACCAATTATACAACCAAAAGAAAAGTTAATCCATTTGATGGTTAGTGAATCGATAAATCTTTAATTTACTATTGACATTTGCTAGACTCTGTGATACAGTAAGCCCAAGTGATTGGTTTACTTAGTCACATAGGTCTATATGCAAAGTAAATCATAAAATTACTTGGTCAACACCTTAATTACTATTAGAGGGAAAATAATTTCTTGCTGTATAACCGAGTATTTGATAATACTTTTGTCAGAATATGACGCATATAATAGCAATATACCTAAATATATGTATACACATGTGTGTGTGTGTGTGTGTAGTAATAAATAGTAAATTATCCAAATCAATAAATGAGTAAACGATGGGGTAATTTCTAGTGTGCTTATTCATTCCATTGTCGGCCACTCTTTCGAAACTAAGCAAGTAATCTAAACGAATTGTGAAATTCGTATTATTGTCAGAGTCTAGCGTCAAATCGAGGTGGGTGGCTGGTTTGATGAGATTAAGCGAATGTATTATACGAATGACTTGTCAGTCCATTTGAGTGTACATATCTGCATGGTACCAGAAAGGATGTCCATCATTGCTGACCCTTCCTAGTCAGTGGAGAAGAGACCACTTTTTAATCTTCGTGTTTGGCTTTCTGGTTGTGGTCTGACGTGAAGTGTCCTGTGATCTGTTGTAGAATCAAGCTCCTACAAGAGTTTTCCATTGCACTGAGGGCCCCGGAGGAAGTCATCTGTGAAGGGATTCATCAAACCACCAGTTCTGCCAACCATCAAACTATGCTGTTGACTATGAAGACTTCTCCTGCGGTTCCAATCGTCTAGACTGTGTGAAAAATGCGGTATCTAGGCCTATCTAATCCACTTTCTTCGACAGTTGCGTCAGTACATTACTCTTCTGTTCGCCGCTAGCACAGTAAACCTGTCAACGCAAAATTGTCATACAGAGAACCCAATGGAAGCGCAACTCTCAGAGGTTAACAAAGAGTGGGCGAGATTCAAGGAAATCGGTAGTTGTCAGGATCCGAAAGAATACATGTTTAAGTACGATTCAGGTCTGAGGATACAGAAGCACCACGAACAACAAAATGAGTAGTCGAGAAGAGAAATTGTGTAACCTGGCAAGTTTGCGACTTTAAACTGTGAGAAGAGAAAGTGATCGCAGTCGCACAACCCCGGTCCAACGGTGGTTTGGCATCGTTTAGCCAAATTTGTTGTGTTGTCGTGACACTTCGGCATCACATCTCCCCACCGACCACAAGTCCGTCCAAAAATCAGACAAAGAGCAATCGAGCAGGCGTCGGTGCGACAGAGTCGCGACTGTAAATGTGCTTAGTTGGTGATAACTCGAATGGAAATTTTGTAGACAGTTTTCTATTCATTTTGATGTTGCATGCTTAGAGGGCCGATTACCTGCTTGGATGGTAGATTTATTATATGCACATTTGGCCTTTAAATATATTTTTCCTATATTAATAGGTTGTGTAAAGTCATGACTCAGATATTATCGATTATTAGTCTCGAAAGCCTACTTACAAAGGAAAAATAAGTAGTGTGGTCGACTGATTTACCAACTACAGCTGTGCTTCGTCGACAATGCCAAAATAGAAGGTGATATGCGAAAATGCATGAACTTTCCTAAAGTACTCATACGATTGTGGAAAATGCAAGTGCCAAAA
>CAAALY010000144.1:0-12041 GCA_900617795.1 Protopolystoma xenopodis
GCTAGCTCAGTTCAACGGACCGGACTGGGCGATGAGTACGCTTGGGCCGGTTACAAAATCATACGATGTGTGTGTATGTATATATGTATGTATATATATGTGTGTGTGCGTGTGTGTGTGTGAAATTGAACGGTAGAGTGTGTGCATGCGTTTGGACATGTTGGTACGTGTGGTGGTAGCAAGTTCCAGTGAGATTGGTACTCCAGACATTGATGCCTGTTAAGACCCAACAAGGCCCTTTCCGACGCAAGGGCCAGCAACATCGAAGAGAGGACAAAGAGTAGCCGAGCGAGTCGCCGATGCTGTACAGGCGTTCAGCAGATTGACTCGAATAGGTTGAGTCTGCGCAACATCATTATCCCGACTGGTATCGCCTAATGCTCTGTGGCACACGAACTGAAGGGACTCGAGATGAAGGCTCGTCTGCGATGGCATTAGGATCATACGGAACCCGAGACCGGCCAACCTTCTCAGCATTCAGTCGGTCAAATGCAGATGGAATGCTGACAACGGTCAGTATATATCTCGAAACTATCAGATTTTGAATAAAAGCTGGTCACCTTAGCTCGTCTGAGATGGCGTTGGTTTGTTAGTGAAATTATTATAATTCGAAGTTTCACTTCGAAGAACCAAACCATGTAGAGCCTTCATCCATTCCACCCCCAAAAGGCATCGTCAGAGCGAGAAAACACAATTTACCCAAAACTTACCAAATATAATAAGACATGAAATAGGGTTAGTCTAATTTCCCATAATGACATGAGTAGAATTAATTGTGATATTCAGTTTCATACAGCATCATGAGACTAATTGTGGAAAATTTAGCTTTTGGCCCCAAACTACCTTAAGCAAACCAAGGTGGCGAAAGGTATATAGAAAGACTGCGTTTCGTGAGAGTACCTTTCATTTCGTTTGAAGAGGCGAGTAGAGGAGATTCGTAATTTAGTTACACCGGAAACTTTGGGGGGGATTGCCTTGAAGGTGTGATTGTAGATTTGTGCGAATAGGTCCTCGGCTCACCACTCTGCGAGCACGATGATTCCTTGCTGAGCTTTCGTCCGTCATGTAACGGACATTGTCAGAGCAGGACACCATGTCTAAATATAATTCACCAAAAACACAAAGGCAAGAAGTGTGGCCGGCGGCAAACCTACTTCCTTCTATTATTCAAGATTTGGTCCACTTATGCATCTCATGTTTTGCTTCTATATTTGCTCATAAGTTAAGTTGAATGGTTAGAGATGATGCGTGAAATGGGTTCAATTGTGACCGAACAGCTGCATCCTCCCTCAAAACATGTATGCTTTTGATCTTGCAACGTTACTGCATGTGATTTCACTGCCTTGCATGCGTTTTGTGTGAATGCATTGCTCTTGAATTGAGTGTGATGTGAGTCAAAACCAGATTCGAGCCTAATCAAGTCCCCTCCTCTGGCTCGGTGGTACTTCTCATTTCCCTCTCTCTCTCTCTCTCTCTCTCTCTTTCTCCCTCTCTCTCTATAAACCTCTCCAACAGCCACAAGTAGTTTCCGCTCAACTCCCTACACTCATTCCTTCTATTCACGGTGTTGGCTGTTTCGTTGATTTCTATCGCCTCTCCAATCTTCCGCTTACTGGTTGGTATAGTCTCCATCTCCAGCTAAGCGCTTGGCATTAGACCAATCTATCCGGTGTCCTGTACGAGCCATGTACTGGGTCAATTGCGATTTTGGAACCACAAACCCTTGCAGCCTGTTTTGTGTCCGGATACCCTCTCATGTATGGGTCTGCAGGTCTCTCCCATATAAGCTCAGCATAAGGATCCCGGTAGAGTGATCTATCCGTTGATCTAGTTTTATTCGATAAAATCCTAAAATAATTGTCAACCGGTCCTCGTGGGCAATTATTATCCACTAGAAATAACCTTAGTCTTCTCAATTGCTGGTCCCGATGCTTAGCATATGCCAAACCTCATAACTTCTATGCTAACCCCATACATGTGGTCGAAAAAGAAATTCCACGAAACTTGCATTTGTGAGTTTCTTATACACATCTACCTGAACTGGTCCCTTATTTGCTAACTAGGACATAAAGAAAAGGTAAACCACCTTCTTTTTTTTAACTCGATGGTGAATTTCGTCTTCCCATCGATACTGTCCATCAGACCAAGAAAATTCTCCAGGTTTTCTTTGCCATGTTGCCAATTGGCAAAGTGGACGCTCATATAGCGAACTAATAATTTAGCAACTAAAAGTGCCTCCTGAATGTAACGTTCCTCAAATTGAGCCATGTAATTATTTGCTGAAATTGGTGTTTGTTGTACGGGTTTACCATTAATGATAAAATATGTACAGTACATCGACATGTCGTTCAGTATCATTATTGACTCTCTACTCAACTTCGTGCTCATTGAAATATCCGCATTTTGGTCTGACGTAGATTGCAGGGCTTGTATGGCATCATCTACAGGGATGTTCGTGTTGATAGACTCAACATCAAAACATCAATATACCACTTTTTAGGGATCTGCCGGTGAGTTTTCTTGACTCATTAGCTTGAATTTTGTTGTGACGATGTTACCTCGCTTTGATGATGTCCGTGATATGACGGACGAAAGCTTAGCACCTTTCTACGGAAATCGAAGGAGATTGCCTCGGAAACAGCATCAGCATGCATCTTCCAGTAAAGCCAATCGACGGCTGGTCAAGAGGAATCGGCCGTCGTTTTCTGGTGAAACCGACCTTCGAATCTCTTCAATTAATACTTTCACTCGAAATGGAAGTAAGCTCAGCAATTATGAAACAAGAGATTCCTCGAAACCCAACTTATCTTCGTATATATTTGTTCGTACAGTATACCATTAATGATAAAATATGTACAGTACATCGATATGTCGTTCAGTATCATTATTGACCCTTTACTCAACTTCGTGCATCATCTACAGGGATGTTAATGTACATAGACTCAACATCAAAACTTACCAGCAAATCCGCACTTTGTATTTCCTGCTCGTCGATTAAGTTAACGATTTCATAATAATTCTTGACTGAAACCTTCCAAATCCAGGAGATTTGCTTTAGCTCCTTACAAATAAATCGTGACGATTTATGCATCTCCCTTCCCTTATTATTCACAATAATTCTAAGTGGCACTCCATCTTTATGTATTTTTGGCAGATCATATGCATTCGGGGGCCTAGCGTCTCGTTGAAGAAGCGTGATCATCTTCCAATTAGCAAGTTCCCCGTCTTTTACACAATACTGCAGACAACCTCTGAGTCTAGACTTAAGAGTTTCTGTAGTGTCCTTACTTAAAACTTAAAATTTGGTAGTGTCGTCCAAAGCCTGTATCATTTTCTCTACATAGCACCTCCTTAGTGGTAACGTCCAAGGTGGCTAAAGTAATTCACTCGAAATGCAGAATATTTACTTAATTAGGCGTTATTTAGTCGATTACAACTACAATTACAAATTTGCCTTGACGAAAATGTTGTATTGTTGTGACTGCACGTACGCGACTCCCTTTCAGATCCCATTCCAGGAATGAGAATGTCTGTAATTCTGGATGGGTAAGACAGATCTAAGAGCAGTTTGTTGACATCCTGAAGCCCATCCGTTTAAATGAGGATATACTTGACAAGATATCTTTATGTGGAGACTTCATTTTTTATAAAAGTGCTTGCTGAACGATAGCCGTTCCACGGTCATTTTGCTTTAATAAGATATTCAAGTTGAAGTAGTCCACGAGACCTCCTCCCTCATTTCGGACGAAAATGGGCTGAGTTTTCGTTCGTCATATTACGAACATCCTCAGAGCTGGGACTCATTGGTGCAAAAGTCTCAAGTTAATTTCAAGTTAAGAAGACTAACCGGCCCTATTCTACATACTCATAACAAAAAAAATATTTCGATACGTATTATTATACATTAGAGCCTGCTAGCCTTCTTGACTTGGTGTCAACTTGAGATTTTTTCCAGAATTAGTCCCAGCTCTGAGGAGGTTTATTATATGGTGGACGAAATCTCAGTCCAGTTTCATCTGGAGCTAGAAAGGAGGTCTTGTAGACTACGCCAATATGAAAGCCTTATTAAAGATATGAAGACCAAGATGTCGTGGCCTCTGATATGGTCGCAGTCTCCATTCGATTTACAGAAGTGGGTTGACCTCGTTGTCTCAATTTGGTCTTGTTGTCAGGGGGACTATGTAGAACTCACCTAGTCCGAAGTCTTCTGCCATAATAGTTGTCAACATTCCCAGCATCAGACAGTGGACTTAGTACCTTCCCAAACGCCTCGCAGGCATCGTAGTCGGCATCATCAGTGAGGTTTGCTATTCTCAGCCGCAGTTTACAAACTCTTCAAAGAGACAAGCCGGCAAAACGTTTTGAGAATGTACCAAGTCCACTGTTTGATACTGGGAATCATGACAACTACTATGGCGGACAACTTCGGACTAGGTGCGTTCTACTAAGTCGCCCTGACAACAAGACCAAGTTGCGATAACAAGTTCAATCCACTTCTAAAGCCTTGTTAAATTTGAAGAACAAAGGGAATCGACAGTCGTATTGCGGTGAGTTAAATCGGAAAATCTCTTCAACACGCATTTTCATATAAAATGAAAGTCTTCATAACGGAGTTAGTTCAAGAGATTAATCGAAACCCACTTTTTCTTAGTACATACATTTTGAATAAACTTGCGCTTTATAGGATGTCTAAAGTCCCTCTTCAAGAACTGGTCATGAGACCCGGCTCAAATAAGATGCATCTGTTTAATCGAAGATATGAAGATCACGATGGTGTGGTCTTTTGTGTGGTCGCAGTCTCCTTTCGTTGTATATAGGTTTCGCAACTTGAGGGGGTGAGAACGACAGCATGGAGTGCGAAAGGTTTTCATGACTGCCACACTACATCGAAATAAGCACGGTATAAATTGTAACAGTAAAGGCGTGATAAGAAGATATGGGAGAGGTGAATAGTCCGGCACAGAAGGAGAGATACCTCGACCGTTTATCACACATTTGGTCAAAGGATCGGCTTTACTTGTCTCTTTGATGAGTTGTTGTATGGTGCTAAGAATGGCGGTACTCACTGACGATGCTGGCGAAACGTTTGGGAATGTACCACGTCCATGGTTCAACTTTGGAAATGATCATTTAGACAATGGACTCCGGACTAGGTGCATTGCTCTAAGTCTTCCTACCAATATGACCAAGTTGTGAAAACGAGGTCAAACAACCTCTAAATGAATCTGTGTTCACTTTTAATCTGTCCCACAGTGAAAGACATCGTCAGAGCGAGAAAACTGAAACCGAAGAATGGGCACCTGAATTATAACTTATTCACATTTAATACCAAATAGATAATTAGGAAAAGCTAAACAAGAATTCGTCAAAGTTCCAGGACCGTTAGGCCAGGATGTCTTTGCACAATCCAACCATCTTTCCTTCGCTTTTAGATGAGATTAATTCACGAATTACGCTCAGCTAACTTTTCATTAGAGTTGAAAGTTCGAAGCATGTTGAATCATTGAAGAGAGCTCAGAAAACCAGTGTTACTTCGTATTTACAGCTTTACTTCTAGTTGGAATTGGAGGAGGTGGCTAGAACTGACTTTAGATAAAAGATATATACAGAGAAAGTATGTTTTCGAGTCTTTCAGTATAGCCAGAATACATCGAGGTACCATAGGGTGCTATAGGGCTGAGAGTCGAATTTACTCACAATGCTATAAAAAGCACTAATGTTTTCACTACATCTTACTTAGTCTTTCTTCCTAAATATATTATCATAAGGGTGAACTGCAGGTTTGAACTTCTTGTGTCTTATCCGCACCCCAACGGGAATCGAATCCTGGTATAGCAGCGTATTTTGTCAATCTGTTATCACTACGCCGAATTGCCATGAGTGGCATTGGGACACAGAGCAGATGTGAGGTTCAGGACAATCAAGGCTTCTTCAATTAAACACATATATTGGGAATGTTGGTGAAGCAAATTCTTATTTTGAGATGAGCGAGATGAAATCAGCCTATTTCGTTGAGGTGATGAAGAACTGTTAATTCAATTGTCCCTTAATAAAATGAGTAGACCCTACATTTCCATTGAATTTGACAAAGCCTTGCTTTCCCAAAAGGTATTCTCATCCAGAGTGGACTGTTGCTTCGGCCTCGTTCAGACTTCAGCAGCACCTTTAGTGGGTCTCGAACTATGAGAGTGCAGTTAATTATATTGATACATTAACCACTACGCCACATTGCCATGAGTTCCCTTGAGTAACAGAGAACAGATGTACATTTCAAGGATGGAAAGACATTTTTCCATATCACATTATGTGGTGAGATTGTCAATGAAGTAGTTTCGTTTGCTATATCAATAAACTTCATTACGCATTTTTCGTTCATAAGCAGGTTTTCGAGAGTATAAGCCTTCCTTTAAAATTGGCACCACCTTGCGACTCAAGGGCACTCGTGGCGGTGTAGTTAGTTACGCTGAACCATCAGGGTTCGAGCCCTTCTGGAGGTGCTGATGAGACCAAGACGAGGTCATAAAGGCAGTTCACTCCTGTCTAGAATAGCATAACTTTTGGGAAAGAGAGGCTATGTGAAATTCAATGGGAATGCAAGGTCTACTCATATCGTTGTTCGAAAATTCATCTACAACTCATGTCACCTTAGTTGAAGCAGGATGACTACAGCTCATAAATATGATCTACCAGTAGTCGATTTTATTATACAATCGACTGCGTTACTTACATTCACAATAATTTGATTTTTGGACTATCAAGAGATCCAAACTACCTAATAATCCAAAGTAGTGAAACCTGATCATCCTAATGTGGAAAAATCTATCTATCATAGCTTCATCCTGAATGCAACCTAAGATGAATCGAAATAGTGTTCAAGATTTCAAAACATACTTACACTAAATAAAAGCTCAGCACGTTTCAACCAGGATCGGAACAGATTACCTCAAAGTCTTAGCAAACATAAGTTTCTTTGAAGTTATGAAGACCAAGATGTTGTGGCCTCTGGTATTGTCGAAGCCTACTTCAATAAGTTTCCCTGTCTAGTTATTCCAAGTTATATTAATAATTTTTTATCTTCTTTTGCAGATGAGATCGGTCCAAGATTGTCTCATTTACAGAAAGTCTTGTATGAAATGATATTCAGCTCAGCAATGAGCGGTATATGTCAAATCTACCTGTTTATAAACCCAAAACATAAAAAGTGATTTACATACAATATCGAAACGTTCGCAGCCTCTACAATAACATAAATGGCTATAATAGGGTATTTTAAGCTAATTGTTTTTCTTGACCTATTGGGCCCAAACTAGTTCAATAACATGAGATGTATTCACCCAATTTCGCTTAAGGTGATGAAGGACTGATAGTAGAATTTTCCCATAATTATATGAGTAGAGCTGACGTTTCCATTCAATTTCACATAGTCCTACTTTCCCAAAAGATGTTCTCATTCAGACAGAAGTGGACTGTATTTTTGACCTCGCATCGGTCTTATCAACACCACCGGCGGGAGTCGAACCGTGACAGTGCAGAATGTGAGCTTGACATGTTAACCACTCGGCCACATTGCCACGAGTGCTGTTGGGTCACAGGGAAAATGTGCATTTCAAGGAAGGCCATGCCTTTTGCCATATCATATTCTTTGGTGGAATTGTCGATGAAGCAAACCTATATTTGCTATAACAATCGACTATGTTACTTATTTTTCGTATATAAGTAGAGTTTCGAGACTACCAGTAAATCAGTAATATGAGATGTATTCACCCTATTTCGCTAAAGGTGATCCCACCAAAGAATATAATATGGAAAAAGGCATGGCTTTCCTTGAAATGCACATCTGCCCTGTGACCCAACGGCATTCGTAGAAATGTGGCCGAGTGGTTGACGTGTAAAGCTTCCATCCTGCACTGTCATGGTTCGACTCCCACTGGGGGTGTTAATAAGACCGATGCGAGGTCGAAACTGCAGTCTATCCTGGATAAGAAAAACTTTGGGGAAAGCAAGGCTATGTGAAATTCAATGGAAACGTTAGTTTTACTTATATAATTATGGGAAAATTCTGATACAGGTCCTTCATCACCTCAAAACGAATTAGGATGAATACATCTCATATTACTGGTTTATTGGTAGTCTCAAGAGAATACTTAAATAATAAAAATAGTCGAATAAACATTACTCACTTCAGATGTTTTTCCACGTTAGTAATGGAAAGACATCCCAGCCCATCTAATTAAGGCCTATATTTCCAAGAATCCCTTAATGAGTTAGTGTAACCAACATAGCTTCACCTTGTAGCTAAGTTGGCGACTTAGTGCGACTTAGGGTGACTAACTTAGCCTCCTCTGCACTTCAAGGGAGATCAGCAGACTCCACCGCCTAGGATAATTAAAACTCTTATTAAAAAGCTTCTGATAATCTCGAAACCAACTTACTATGAAGGTGCGAAATGTAGCCTATTGTAATGGAAAAAGCTTTAGTCAGACCTCATCTTCACAATTTGATCGGAGCGACAATTGGACAGTACCCAGTCATGCGTCCTATGCCATAGTATTCATGATGATATCCAGCATCGGATTGGTGACTAGGTACATCCCCAGAGGGTTCGTAGGCATTGTGTTCGGCATCGTCAATGAGAGGCGCTATCTTCAGCACAGATTTGCAATTTATCAGAGTGACACGTAAGAATGTGTCTCTCATTGATGATGGTAAACGTCTGGGGATGTACCAATTCAACCTTCCAATGCCGGAACTTATCATGAATAATTTGGCAGAGGATACAAGACTAGTCACGTTCCAAGAGGTCTCCCTGCCTCTCAGATCAAGTTGCAAAATCGAGGTCAAACCGACACACTGGCTTTCATGTCTACGATCATAATATAAGTTTTTACCAATTGATAATTTCTCCTGGCAGTGTGGCATGTTGGTAGCGTGCCAAAATTATACGCCGCACTACCATAACTCAGGTTCGAATCCCGCCGAGGGTGCGGATGAGAACAAGGTGAGGTGGAAACTACAGTCCAGTCCTTTTAAAAAAAGAACTTTTGAGAAGCCTTTCGATAGGCCTTTTGAGAAACCAAGTGAAATCCAATTGAATTGTAAGGCCTTATTTCAATACGAGAAAATTCATTTATATGAAGGCCAAAATGGTGTGGCCTTTGGTATGGTCGCGGTATTCCTTCGTTGTTTAATGTTGCTTGACCGTGCTCTATAAATATGTTTGTATTCTCAAGAGGACCTAGAGGAAGGATAGAATTTGTAGTGCTGCGAGTGGGAGGGCTCACTGACGATGTCGACTAAGAAGTCGGCGGAAAGTCTCGAAATGTACCAAGCCCATAGTCCGCTTATGGAAATGATCCTGCATATTGTGTACTCCGGACAAGGTGAGCTTCTCAAGGTCTTCCTGGAAGCACGACCAAGTTGCAAAAACATGGCCAAACAAGTTATATAAATCTTTAAGTGATCTTAAGCGACCTACGCTAACTGGAACTCTAAGTCAACCTAAGAAGCCTAAAGTTGAAGCAAGTGTTGCAGTTAAATGGTGTCATGGTTCAATGCACAAGCCGACCATCCCGAAGACTACTTTCTGTCCGTTCTCTACCGGTTGTTGTATTGACACTAATCCATGTGCCTTTTTTCTTTTAATTTGACGCCTGAGATTTGCCTCTATTCCCTATTTGGCATGTGTCCGATGTGTGCTTCCTCATGTGTTTTACGAAAATAGAACTTAGCAACGACTGCTAGTCTCATTCTCCTAGCAACGTAAAACGCTTGCCTCTTTGATTCCTTTCAATACTCTGTCTCACACACTGAGCGATCACCGAATAAGTCCGTGAGACTGACTCTAGTTATATTAAATTGGAGATCCTTGAATCCGAGGATGCAGTTATCCTATCTCAACTTTGCTGGAAATCTCTCGAAGGACCCAGGAGATGTGAGGAATGCTGGTCTCGCTGATATATTTTCGCATTTACAGCAACACATTTCAGACTCTTTGTCGGTTTTTACGAAGCGATCTCATTAAGGCATCCCAGACGGATTCTACAGAAGGACAAGTGACGATTGACCTTAGTCCACTGTGTATCCACCCGACCTGATGTACAATGTGGTCTTGACTGTGCCGGGCTCAACTTTCGACAGCAGCACCCAGCACTAGACTAGAAAAACTGGTGTTGCAATATCATAACTCATGAATCGCGCCCGTACAAAGTTACGAATTCTCATCTTGAAGATGGCACGCCGCATTTTCTACGCCAAATTTATGATTTCAGGCGAGCCTGAGACCGAGTCTGCATCATTCGGAATGAATATATAAATTGCCCTGGGCACCGAATGGATGATCATCTTGAACTCTCATTCTCACTTTCTCTTTCGTTCTACTGTGCCTGGTATCCAAACATGCTGACCTCCAGAAGTGTGCTACCAGCCATAGAGTCAGAGACAATGTCAATATTGCATTCTGTCGTTTAGGTTGCAAAGGCCTGAAGAACAAAGGTCGAACTCAACGGACGTTTGTTTGTAAAAGACCGATTCTCTCATGAATTTGCTGATCAGACAGAAGCAGATATCGTATGCGCCCTCTATGAATATCAATGCCACAGTTTTGAATCATTCTTAGCTCCTGGCAAGTCTTGTGCATCGTCCGAAGCTCCTGCGTTGGCATCAGAGTTTGTGATGCCGAATGAATAGATCAAGTTCACTTAATAAATGCCTCTCTGGCTCCCAATTCAGATCCGGCATTTAGCCGCTGAAATAAGGGTTGCTACAACTTTCATTTCTCGTGAAAGTGCGAAGAAAATCGTACCCCGATTGCATCGAGAGATGACGTCAGTTTTACTGCAAAGTGCAGGTTGTCATCGTCTGTACAGACCTTTTTCTTCGGTTTAGATTAAGGCTTGCTAAGTTGGTGCCTGTTAGGCTATTTGACAGGAAAAATAAGAGCTGACGATTGTCATCAGTTATTGAGATGAATATGAGATATATGAATTCTATTTCTCTTAGGCTGATAAGGGGACTTGTAGCTGAATTTTCCCACTTTCATAGTAGTCATGGCGCTTCCATTGAATTTCCATAAAGGTATTCTCATCCATGCAGGAGGGGCTGCAGTTTCTACCTCACCCAGGTCTTATCAACATCCCAGCGGGACTCGAACCAAGAAACAGCATCGTACAATTTAGGCATGTTAACAACTACGCCACATTGCTACGAGTGCCCTTGAGTCTCAGGGCTGATTTGAATCGCAAGGAAGACCAGGTATTTTCCCATTTCACAATCTCTGGTGGGATTGTCGATGAGGCAAAGTTGCATTTGCCATAGCAATCGACTACGTTACGGCAATCCCACCAAGAGTGTGAAATGGAAAAATTTCTGGCCTTCCTTGAAATTCGCATCTGCCCTGTGACTCAAAGGCACTCGCGGCAATTTGGCGTAGTGGTTAACGTGTCGGTATTATGCGCGGCAGTGTCACGGTTCGAATCCTGCTGGGGGTGTTGATAGGACTTAAGCGAGGCCGAAACTAGCAGGGCTATGTGAAATTCAATGGAAACGTCAGCTCTACTCATATCCTTTTTGGGAAATACAACTAAATAATTTACATTTAACGGCAGTATCTACGAGAGAATGTTTAGACTACCGATGGGATCTCCACTCTCACCTTTTTTGGCAAATCTGTACATGGACAAGTTGGAATGGGAATTCGAGAAGTCACCACTGCAACCAAGAATGCTTATGCGATATTTCGATGACTACTTTGCACTTTGGTCACATGGTAAGGAAAATTTAAGTGAATTCCTCAATTTAATTAACCAACTTGGTGAAAGAATTAAGTTTACAAGGGAGGTGGATGAGGATGAACGACTACCCTATCTGGATGTTGAAGTCATGCGCTCCAAAGGAACACTCATGAGGAGACTATACAGAAAGAATTCGTATGCGGGAATAATCCTTAATTTTCAGTCCCATCATAACTACAGAGTGAAGATCGGAATACTGAGGAGTTTGATCATCAGAAGCTTATGACTAACGGACAATGAGTTCTGGGACGA
>CAAALY010000145.1:0-12023 GCA_900617795.1 Protopolystoma xenopodis
CTAGTTAAAAATATTTCCTTGTCCAAGGTCTTTTCCTCACGAATGATATAAGAAAACTAGTGGTAGGTCGTTTGACCCGGGGAAGCCAAGACGTTCTATTCTCGTGAAGACAGATTTTGGAGTAAAAAAATATTAATTTGCTGGCTATTCCATGTATCTCTTAAGTAGCATTCCAGAAAACTATGACGCGGCCAGACACAAGCGATTTGGGCCAATAAAAGTGGGGTTTCGAGGAATCTCTTGTTTCATAACTGTTGAGCTTACTTCCATTTCGAGTGAAAGTGTTTGGTGAAGAGATTCGAAGGTCGATTCCACCAGAAGACGACGGTATATTCCTATTGACCTGCTGACGCTGTTTCTGAGGTAATCTTCGATTCCGGTAAAAAGGTGCTAAGCTTTTGTCCATCATATGGAGGACCTAAGAACAGTATATCATCATTTCCTTCGCATCATCCATACAACCAAATTCAAGCTAATGAGTCAAGAAAACGTTTTAACTGGAATCGGAGTGAACAGTGCCAGCAAGAATGTTGCCAATCGACAGCTGATCAAGATGAATCTGCCGTCGTCTGGTGGGATCGACCTTCGAATTTCTTCACCAAACACTTTCACTCGAAATGGAAGTGCGATCAACAAACAATTTAATTATGTTAAGAATCGCGATCACGTTAGCAACTGTACTATATCTTGGTCGCTCTTTGTAAGAAGTGTTCATCGGGGGAGTTAAATGGACGAAAGGCGTTACATATTTATGGGCATAGCACGCATTTAAGTGATCATTTCTTGGTGTTTCTGCTTACATTTTTTGGAAAGTAATTTTTCTAATCACATCTCCTGAGAAGTTATTTATTTTTTAATTAATTAATTAATTTCCTCTTCTATACCCGCCTTAGTTAATTTTCTGAGCATCGGTGGACTTTCACCATACATTTTGACAGTTTGGGGAGATTTTCGATATGAGTAGGTTTCAAGGATATCAGAACGCCTTGGATAATAATTTAATGAGCCTAGGTCGCACAAGCTCGTTTAAGGACTGATAACTTACTTTCCCCACAATAATATGAGTAGGTCTCACGATGCCATTACATTTTACTTAGCCTTGTCTCCTACGGCTCTTTCATCCAGGATGAACTGCAGTTTCTAACTTTCCTAGATCTCATCAGCACCACAAACTATATCGGATCGAGAGAACAGTCCCGACGTTACTACTGCTATACAGCCACGGATGTCAATTTATCACAGGACAGATACGATATTCAAGGCAAGCCAAAACTCAACAAAATCAACCCACAAACTTTGTGGTTCAACAATCAACTTAATCAAAGCAAGCAGTATCACAACATTTGAGGGTTGGCACACAAGAGACTTGTGAATGGAAAGTCATAGACTTGTTATTAGGGATACAAACAGGATAGACGCGGCGGAGACTGGAGCTAGTTGGCTGACAGTAGGTTTTATCAGAGACGTGATCCATGTAGCAAAGGCGTGACCATCAGACTTACTCAGAGGCTTTAACCTCAAATTAGTTACCCAGACGCAAGGGAAGGGCGAATAACACCTCGAGTAGTACAGATGGGGTGGTAGGGATCGAGTGAAATACGTGAACCAGGGAGAGAGCAGACAGATCTTGCGGAGCAAGAGAGACATTGTGATAAGTCCTAGGGAAGGAGGACTGCGTAACAATGTGGCACTCTGATCAACATTCTCAGCACAAGGGTGAAGGGGTGAGAGCGACAGCGTGGAGTGTGAAGGGTTTTTATGAATTCCGCTCAAAAGGAGCGCACTACATCGAAATAAGCACGGTAAAAATTGTAATAGTGAAGGCGTGATAGGGGGATATAGGAAATGTGAATATCCCAGGGCAGAAGCGGAGATACCACAACTGTTTAGCACACGTTTGATCGAAGGATCGGCTTTACTAGTCTATTTGACGAGTTGTTGTGTGGTGCTAAGAATGGCGAGAATCTCTGACGATGCCGACTACGATGCCGGCCAAACGTCTGGGAATGTACCACGTCCACGGTCCTACTGAAAATGATCATGTATACAATGGACTCCAGACAAGGTGTTTCCTCTAAGTCTTCCTACCAATATGACCTAATTGCGAAAATAAGGTCAACTAACCTCTATACAACGAAAGGAGACTGCGACCACGCAAAAGGTCACACCATCTTAGTCTTCATACCTTTAAAAAATCAAATTTATAGTGGGATTTTCTATTTGCCATTGCAAACGATGACCTTATTTTTTCTGATATTCGTAGATTTTTGGAAAGTTTGAGCGATAATGTTTCTCTTAACGAGGAGATATACTTGACAAATTCCTGAATTAATTTTCTTGCTCAATCTGGTTTTAATTACTTACTATTTAAAAATGTTCGTAGATAGAATAGAGTCCGGTGGCTTTTCGTTTACATACTCTGACTTGTGTACTTTATAAGGTCTGCTTTAAAGCTGAAGGCCAGCGATAATATCAAAAGGGGATTTTCGCCTAACTTAAGAGGCAAATTTAGTAAATTAGCCGGAAATCGCTCTTTTTGTTTATTCTCACTTTTGGAGACGATGTAGGCATCAGCCAGAAAGAAACGCCCGGCCCATAGCATTACCTAGGTACTTATCTTAGTATATAGTTAACACATTCGCTCACAAGGCCTCGCAGAAACTATGGCTAGTCCATGTCAATCAATTGCTGCAACGTTGTGTGAAGTAGACATGGCTGCGTTTGTGCACTCCTAAAGAGATCTGCTGTGAATTCAGGATTGTTTACTCTGATCGGGTTCCCGTTACCGATATAGTGTCCCAGACAGTTCGATCATTATACCATCTCAAGAGAATAGCCCAACAAGTCGCAGCATGGCCTATTGGAAAATGAATTGGATTACATTAGACTGTTTTTATTAGGCTGTCTTTCTGACTTGGCGACAGAATGAAGTGATTTTAATAATAGTTTATTCTTTTGAAGCTATTCCTTATAAGGCATAAAAAAGCCCGGCATAGACATTCCGGAGGATTGAGGTCATAGATCTCTTCACTCACAACCCAATGATTAGGTCCACACACTACTGTCATGATGATATTGTTCTATGAGTCTCTTCTGATCATCTTTACAAGAAGAAAGAACCAGGTAAATATTTTTTTTTAAAGTTACCTTATTTCTAGGGAACTAGATACATAGATCTTGTGCTTACGTGTGAAGCGCTTTCGATTTATTTGTATATTAGCGCATAGTTGTTACTTTCTTATGCCAATCCATTGATTTCATGCAGGATCACCTAGTGCTGATTTAGGTTGGATCAAGAATCTTTTATATGCGATAGGCACCAATTGCTTAGTTTGACACATTTCGAGTTGGCCTGGTATTTGTTTTTATCATCTGTAAGCATTATGAGAACTCTTACTAGTGGTCATGGCAGTTTTATTTGAACCTAACACTTGCAAGTTATTTTCGATTTAAGTAGTTTCCGATATTTGCAAGAAAACCCTCTTTTATCTTCACACTCCTAGGCTGTGTAATTTACTATTCTGAATAATTTGTGCCATATTCAAAAAAGTTTACGCTAGGAAACGCTTTATGCAAACACCCCTTGAATCTAGAGTGCCTTCATCCTTACTTCATCATCTCGGAGGCTAATGCATATAATCGTGGCCCAAATGATGGACAAATTACAAGGCAAACATAAGTATTCATGAAACCTTTCGGTGCTTCTCATTAGTCTATCACGGTCCTTTCGTTTATTAAAACTAACTAAGTTACTTGTACCCAAAAGATCGATGTTTAAGAGTCAGGACGAAGAAAGAAGCAAAAATCTGGTGCCACTATCCTCATCTCCAAAGTAGAGTGTAGTCAGGTTTATGCATTTTACTGGCACTTCTCCTTGGCTGGTATGATCCACTAGCTCGTGATTCTACGAAAAGGGCAATATAAGTTTTCTGGGCTCGCAGCTATTCTTAAGGCCTGTCTAATATAAACCCCATGGCCTGTCTCCATGGCACGCCTCATGATCGCAATTTAATGTCATCCTAAAATCCAGCGCTTCGCAAAGGATGCTCTCTCGAGCACGGTTAACAAGACTTTCCTTATTGAACCAGTACTAGTCTAGAAATCTCCTTCCCTTATTAAGCCCTACATTTCTATGACGATATATGCTTATGGATTGTTAGGATGGCTTTGATAAAGCAAGAATGAACCAAGGACTTTGCCTGCGGGCATGTGAAGTCCTACCTTTTGCTGTAACAATCATGCTGACGAGTCCATGCTGGCAAATGTGGTCAGGATCCGACATAAATTGTCACGATTATTCTATGCTACATTTGTGTCGTCAAGTTCTTGCTTGGCTAAACCAACCTATCGTGCAGGAATTTATAAGCTCCCACTCACCTCTTTAGAAACTTTTATTCTATAAGCTAACAACTTTATTTTTGTTAGGACCGACCCGAATAAACTTATGGGCGGGATTCTTCTTTCCATTTCGAGTCTTTATAAGCAGGCCGCAATTTAAATTGATTTTGCTGTCATGCTATCACATTGTTTGAGGGGCTTTAATTACTTGTGAATATGAGATCCACATGATGACAATTGTTCTTCCTGAACATACACTCCCAAATTCTATTCTTAAGTTTGGAGTAAATTTTCTTTAACCCCACGCTCGGTTAACTTTATCTATTTGTAGATTCCCTAGTAATTTTCACCCATTTGATACTGAGTACTAAACTCCTATTTTTGAATATTGCTAGACCACCTAGATGACCGAATTATGCTTTAACACTCAAAGAGAATGGCTTTCACTTAGGACATCCTTTAAGAAAAGGCATACTTTTTTATTCGAAAATATGAAGACCAAGGTAGTGTGGCCATCGGTATGGTCTTAGTCTACTGTCGATGTATAGGAGTAATTTGATCCCATTTTCGCAACTTGGTCTTGTTATCAGGGCGATATAGTTGGGTGCACCTTGTCGGAAGTCCTCTGTCATAGTAGTTATGATAATTCCCAGCGTCAGACCATGTACTTGCTACATTCTCAGACGTTTCGCCGACATCGTAGTTGGAATCATCAGTGAGTCTTGCCGTTCTCCGCAACAAGCTATAACTCGTCTAAGAGACGAGTGAAGCCAATCCCTTGGCCAATTTTCTGCCGAAACTGTTGTGTTATCACTTGCTTCTTCGTCCCATCCATCTAATCCTTACCCTCTTATCCCACCCCCGCCCTATCACAAGTTCTGCTCATCCATCGCACTACTTGCCTGACCGCCAGGCCCCTAAAGGTATCGCAAGGAGGAAGAGAGTGGGGAAATTTCAGAAATCAAGCCTAGACGCTCTCAGTGAGGGAAGTCTGCTCAAAGAAACCAGTAAATCTTTGGGGGCCTGGTTGTCACCGAATTAGAGAGACGGATAAGCACAACCGTCACAGAAATTCGGCATTATAGCCACGCGTGACGGGGCTCGTTCTATGGCATCTCTTAAATAGATAGATAACTTCGCTCGTTTGTGTTTCTCAAGGAAAATGGATAGGATTTCACAAAATGTGCATATATTTTAATAAAAAAATTTGCTAATCGTCAAAGTTCGACACCTTAAAACAAATCTAGTGGGCACTTTTCATGTACTGGCTGTTTGTATTTTACTTATCTTTTAGGAATAAAAATATTGCACTAGGAAAAGGCTATCAAACATGATTTTCCTGGAATTTGCTAGGCAATAGATCTGATGGTTGCCGGGAACGTAATCTTACGTCATTATACTTATTTAGAGAATATATTGACTAGTAGTTAGTTCGGGAATGTATAATAGCAAAGACTAAGTTTATTTGCCTTAAAAGCATATTTGGGTCACAAGTCTGTGTGTACATCTATAAATTAATCCATTTACTTAATCTACGATATCAGGTCTTGATAGATTTTTGTAGACCTGCTTTTAGGTCAACAATTAATAGTTCAGGAAAGTTATGGCTGGTTGTTGAGACGTTTTTGGTATTCTGGGCTTATTTATTTTTTGTATAAATCACCTGATACAATTATTTATTTATTTAATTTGTGAGCTTACTTCGTCCATTTCATAAGTATAATGCTTTGCTTTCATCAGCACAATTCTGATATATAGTTTGAGATAGAGTATTTGTGTAGGCGAATAAACCTAGTTTCAGCTACGTTTTATTATTATTTAGTATTATTTGAGCTCAAAAGGCTTTTATCATAGTCTAACTTTATCTAGAATTTATATTTGAACGAGATTATGCAATTTAATCACCGCATCAACTTCCTCACTTATATGATCCCCACTTTAATAGTTTTATCAAATCTGTTCTCCATGAGAGCCTTTTAAAGTACTTGTAAAGATAAATAAAAATTCCCCACTGTGATAAACACTGATATCCTTGTTCTCCACGACCATTCCTCCCATATGATTGGGTCTGGTTTGGGTGCCAACCCATAATTTAACACCATCATGTCTGTTCCACAGATACAAATAATGAGTTTGTTAGGTAGAAGACCTCTCCTTGTTATCCGAGTATACTGATGTTGATTTCCAGGATTTATTTCATATAAATTTAATTTTGAAGTAAACGAGCTCTAGCCTTGCTATGGCCTTTCGTTTCCATTTTTTGAACCTTTCTTTCATTGGCTTTCGTGTCCATTTTATTAGTTTTACTTTTTCAGTGATGGATAAGTAACCGGCAAATACTGAAACCATTTATATGAGATGTGTTCTCCCTCTTTCGTTAAGGCGATGAAGGACTGATAGTTTGATTTTCCCCTGATATGAGTAAACCTTACGTTTCCACTGAATTTCGCATAGCCTTGCTCCCCAAAGGGTATTATCATCTAGGGTGGACTGCAGTTTCGACCTCGCGTAGCACCTCGAGTATCCCAAACACCTTACTAATGGTAGCCTCGAAAACTTACTTATTAACTAAAAATAAGTGATTTAGTCGATTGGTATAGCAAATAAACCTTTGCTTAATCGACAATTCCACCACAGAATGTGATATGGGAAAATGTCTGGTCTTCCTTGAAATACACATCTGTTATGGGACTCAAGGGCACTCGTGGCAGTGTGGCGTAGAGGTTAACGTGTCGAGATTATTCGTTGCATTATCACAGTTCGAGTCCTGCTGTTGAAAAGGCCAGTTTAGTCGAGTTCGAAGCCACAGTCCACTCCAACCTGAATAAGAATACCTTTTGAGTAGCAGGGCTATGTGAAATTAAATGGAAATGTAAGGCTTACTCATATGAAAAGGTAACTATTATTCCTTCATCAGCTTAACGAAAAAAGGGGAATACATCTCATTATATTATCTTCTGTTAACCTCTTACACCCACTTATCAACGAAAAAGAATACCATTTGCCTTCCCCGGGCCCTCGGCTTTTGAGTAATTCAATGGGGATTTTCTCACATAGAATCGAATTTACTTTTATGATCTATTCCTCATCCAAGCAGTTCTACTATGCGAAAATGTATGTTTAAGACTTATTTTCTGTCCTATTTATTAGGTGGGATCTAGTTTGTCATTCGGAACTGAAATGCCTCCATGGGATATTTACATGAAAATTTTTACTGTGTGCCTCAGGATTGGATTTTGTCAAATATCTAGTACTTATTCTCACTTTTCAGTATGTGTGATAATGTTAAAGACCGTAATCTAGCACTGTTATAAATGTGAAGGAGCTGGCAAATCATCAATCTAAACCTTTGCATGCTTAAACTGAATTTTAGCCACTTCCTGCATAGTTACCTGTGCTTATGTGTTTATTATGTCATCATCAGAAGGTTTTTCCATTTACAGATTTTCAGATTGTGTATTAACATAATGGCTTCTATGCACGATTGCCTTATTTTTCTGGTCTTCCCTTATAAGTAGCCACACCTCACCATCTTCGCCATTGTCAAAGTTCTAAATGGTAGTGGATTACATCACTGGAAATATTAGTAGTGCAGCTTTTCTTATTAGACCAACTAACTTACCTATTGCCATTCTGAATGTGTTGTACCAAGCTTACGTAAGTTAAGTCAATTTAGAGGGGGATAACACGAACAGATAATCATTGTTACCCTGATCTTAGTAGTATCGGTATAACAGCGATTGCTTTTTCAGCCATATTTCTCGCTATCCTCGAAATTTGAAACCATTTCGCATATACAATCTTCGAAAAGAACTTCCTAAGTCTGCGAACTCTCAAAGCCCTCAAGAATTCGTTCCGAATATCTGCTTTTGGCAATCACGTATATGAGCTTCTGTTCTCTATCATAGTTTCTTTGTAGGAATCGTCAACTTCTAAACGCTTTATTACGACGTGTGCTGTATTAGTATGGCTGACGCATCATATAACTTTATTCTTAGCATTGGCCTCGGTCATAATTTGTCTTGATGTTGGACTATTTTTCATTACTTCTAAAGAGGCGGGTGAAAAGGATTGGTAAGTTGGTCTCATCCGAAGCTGTAGGGAGATTGCCTTGGAGCCGTAATTGTATATTTGTGCGAATAGGTCCTCAGCGTACCGCTCTGCGGCTCCGTTTAATCTTTGATGAACCTACGTCCGTCATGTGATGGACATCGTCAGAGTAGGACACCGTGCTCAACGACAATTCACTGAAACACGAAGACAAGAAAGGTTGCCGACTTCAAACCTACCTACTTCTTATAGTCCAATTTGGTTATTTTAATTAGGCATTTAATGTTTTGGTTGGAGATCCTATGCTTTGCCGACTTAGACTCATCCTCAAGAGATAAAACGATACGTGACTCAAATCCATATTCAAAAACGCTGACTCATACTAAGCACGCATAAATGAGATGAAGAAATTAACTTCGCATTGGGAAATGTACTTAACATAACTAGAATTTAGATAGCAAAATAGATTGTTATATCCTTAAGTGGATCTGTTGTAAATGAAAAAAGCCTGCTTTAGCACGCTGTAAGTTGCTGTTATTTTACAGTACTGTCAAACTTAATTTTCGTCTGATGGGTTCTTCCGTTCACCAAGTTGCTAATTTTTCTCGAATGGGTGATACTCATCAAATAGCAATCAAATTTTTTATTCCGATTTTCTTATAGGATAAATGATTTTGTATATTCAGGATCTGTTATCGGGCAAAAGAACTTTTCAGTAAGTGCAATTTATTTTTAAACGATTTTTCCGAATCCACGTGCTTTTTTCTTGGCGTTTATTAATGGCTCAACCTGTGCCCTCGTCTCTAACCAAATTATGGCACAGATCAGTAAATTATGATATACCCTGAAATTCGAAATTTGTTTTAGCCTGGTGCATTTAGGCCTTTGCTTTATTGACGGTTGAGTTTCAATGCTACTTAACCACTGCACTAAGCTTTTTGACAGGAATGTAGATTGATCATGTTCCTCAACACTTAGTGCTCCTATATATTTTAAAATGAGCTAATCTTGACTGAAATTCGGTATTTGGCGCTACAACCAAGAAAGGTATGCAGTATCAGTAAAGCTTTCGGCCTTAGAATAGTCTTTTGGGAATAAAAACTTGTGAAGCGCTTTATCAAATCACTCTTTTATTGCTATGGACATACTCTTTAAACTAGCAAAGGAAAAAATCTATCCTATTTCTTTTCCACAATTTCCGCTGAATTTATTGTTCAAAATCGCCCCAATTTACTATGTTCCTGATTCTCAATAGGCAATGAGTCGCAATTAAGCCGGAAACAAGTCTTTAGAAAGGCTCTTCGTTTCGGGCTTAGCTTCTTATGACTTCCATCAGGGTATATATAATTTACGATTTTGAATATGTCTGTGATATAACATACGAAAGCTTGGCACGGATTCAACACGGTCGAGTCACAATGTGCTTGTATGCACAAATCAGCGGTCCAAAGTCATACAGCTACCGATGAGGTCACCCAGCTTTTCATACGAAACAGCATGTCAAATTGCACGGAATTAGTGGGGAAATATTTCTCGAAATGTATCTTTTGTTCAGCTTAATGGATGGCTCAAGTTATTTTGCGCATATATCTTCTGTTTTTTCTATTCATTTTTCCATATTTTTAATCCTATCCTTCTAAGGGATATCAATTTAGTGAAAACTTTCTTTACTTTAGGTGAATACGCCTCACGATGAAATTAGATTTCTCCTTGTCTTGTCTCCCATGAGGAAGGGTTTTAAAAAAAAATTATATGAAATTCACTTGCATCTTGAGGTACACTTGCTTCATTGGGGGTAATATTCATCTATTACACCTACATCAACTTAGGCGGCCCAAGGTGTATAAATTTCTTAATGAAGATCTACCGATAGTTTAGAAATATGCTATTTGCATATCATGTAAACATATAGGGTCTCAAGTATCCTTTGTTAACGCTATCATTTAAACCAAGGTCGAACGACCGAGATATTGTATAATTTATTTTGGCTATATTTCGTTTTCTCAACTTGGTCATCCTGCTAAGGTTAAGAACATCCCCTGCCATTGTTTTCATGTATTTATGCATCAGGCAATCGACTGGCTACATTCACAGACCTTTTGCCGGCATCACCAGTAAGCCTTGCCAACTTTACTAACAAGCTAAAACTCGTTGAGAGTTCTGGCTAGGCTCATCTCTTGACCAACTTTCTGCTTGACGTTTGTGCTATCTCTTCCTTTTCCCTTGGTAATTCTGTTTATTTTTTTACGAGGAGAGACACCGAAACCATTCAGGAGAAAGTTACTCAGAGGTTTGACTTCGGTGACGAGTTGTTGGTCCATGTAAATGTTTGCAGAGTTCATTGACGATGCTGGTGAAATGTCTAGGAATGTGCCTAATTAGCTGTCTGCTGCTGGTAATACTCTTAATTACTGTTGTTGAATATACAATACGGATCACGTTCTCAGCAGTCTCCCAGATACCACGACCAAGTTGTTAAAACGTGGTCAGAATATTTATATAATTTAAGATATGCCAACTGTAAAATTCTGAAGACTAAGTTTTTTGCTAGTCACTTGTTGATTAACTTTATAGGTAATATATTTGATTAATCATCCTTCTCACTAGTTATTCCTGAAGCCTCTCAATCTTTCTTGACATTGTTTAGAGCGCCCTCTAAAGTATTAATGGACCTTGTGTTTGCCTATAGCTTTAATTTTCATCACGAAGTGATTTAAAGCAGGATTTTTCCTGCAAGTCATTAGGATTAATGAATAACTATTAACCTGTTCAGTTTTGTTAATGTAGACATACCAACTGAGTTCATTATGATTGAATGCATATAATCTAGGTAACTGATCTGCATCGCAATGTGATTGGTGTGCCTCTCGAATCACTTGTTTCGTTCCGCGACCGACTTTCCGAGCTTATAACCTCCCTAAGCCTGGATACAGACGTTCATGAGTACAGTCCCACCCGGCCTTTTGTTGCAACTCGTGCTCCTCGCCGAACAACCGGCACTTCTGACGGAATCGCCATCGGTACTTCTTCAGTACGAGGCCCCCGAGGGGGCCCTGAGACACGAAGTCGTCAACGACGGCGGTACGACTACCGCTCAGGAGGGCGTAGGCGCCAGCGGCTGAATCGACGCGAGACAGCACTGCCTAGTTCAGAAACTGCTATTAATGGAACAACCGTCTCTCCAGGTCAACCTATCGCCTCATCTGCTGATGTCGAGACCCGCCGATACCGCGGCAGACGCGGCCCGGCATCCTTTGGAAGTCGAAATCGACAATTGGCAACCAGTTCGTCTAGTCATCCCTCCGAGGCACTTGCTGTGAGTGAGAATGAAGAGTCACGAGTAGGTGCTGCCGGTGACAACCATTCACTCCCACCTAACTCGTTGCCTCATCCGCAACAAAACATACAGAATAACTCCGGACTGCAGCCTCTAAAATATGAAAAAATCGACACACCACACCTGGCTGATCCAGATAAAACAGTAGAGACCGTTAGAAACCAAGTCGACCTCAATGCCGAAATGAGTCTTGAACAGTGATCTCAGTGCCTTACTCAGCAGAAAACAGCCAGTTAGACGGCTTCTACAGCTTGAATAAAACTAATAAAGGTATATATATATATATATATATATATAT
>CAAALY010000146.1:0-12005 GCA_900617795.1 Protopolystoma xenopodis
GGCGGTCAATGTGATGCATATTGGTGTAAAAGTGGTTATTTGAATAAAAATACATGTATTTACATGAATGCAATTCAATTAAATAAATCAAATTTCTTCACAATATCAGGCCTGGTCTTGATCATAATTTAAAGTAGTTATATCGATGTTTTGGCAAAATATCAGAAAGTCGAATAAGCTTGGATATCTTCCAGAAGTGTGTTGACCTCGTTTTCGCAACTTGGTCTTGTTGTCAGAGCGACTTAGTAGAACGCACATAGTCTGCGACTCTACCAGAGGCCACAACATCTTGGTCTTTATATCTTGGATATCTTCGTTTGTGTGCTGATTTCGAGACCACTATTAGAATTTGTATAGGGCATTTATTCACCCTATTTTGTTTAAAGTTATGAAGGACTGGTAATTAAATTTTCCACGCTGATAGAAGTAGGTCCCACACTTTCATTCACTTTTACAGCTTTGGAATATAAATATGCATATAAAAAGGTTTTGAGTAGGTTTTAAAACTACCAGTTAATCTTACCTAAGAATTGTATTCAGTCTAGGTGATATAAAATGCCAAAGGACGGAAAGTTGAAATTTCCCACATTGCTATGAGTAGACCTTAAGCTTTCATTATGCTAAGACCTAGGCGAAGTTGAAGCAGTTGTCCACCCTGGATGAAAGTACCCTTTGGAAAGCAAGGCTTTGAAAAATTGAATAGAAAAGTGATTGCGAAAGAGTGTAACCACCAGTCCTTTATCACCCGAAACGAAATTAGGTGAAAACTGTTCTTAAATTTAGTCAAGCCTTTAACCGGTTTTAATAATTCTTCCTTATTAATTCTTTTTAAATTAGCTGTATCCTTCTCTTTTAATTTTATTTTCTCCATCGCTATTGCAACTTTTACTCAAGTTATTAGGTTATGCAATGCTTACTCATTTGGCGAAATTCTGGAGGATGCACTTGAACCAAGTTTTGTAGAAGACTTTCTCCTTTTCCCTTGTTTAAAGTCTCGAATTTTCCCCCTTCAATCTTGCCATTTGTCTCACTTTTCCGATTAGGTTGGACCATACCTTCTTCGTGCCCCGGTGGCTTCAAAACTGAAAGAAGGGTCTCTGGAATTAATGAGTTTGTGAGCTGTGAATCCACTTGGCCCTGTAATTGTCTGGCAAGCAGAGTTAGCTGATTCGTTGTAGATGCCTGTGTATTAAAGTGTTGTTGTTGTGGTAGTGGTGCTGGTGCTGCTGGTGGTGGTAGGGGTAGGGGTGGTTGCACTTGCATTTGTAGCTGATGTTGTGGCCTCTGTACATGCTGCTCTTTCGGCATTCTGGCCAGCTTTTGAAGTTGCTGCATGTGCTGAACCTGCGGTGCCTTCACCAAATAATCAAACCTCATAGCTTGATTTACTTGAAGTCCAGGATATCCGGCGGTGGGAAGATGAAGAGGTGGCGGTAAGAGCAGCAGAGGTGGTAGGGCAGGAATATGTGTAGAGAGTGGAGGAACCAGAGAGGAGCATTGAGAAGGCGTAGTACTGGAGGCCAGAGGTGATACCTGTACGAGGCAAGGGTCTACTGATTGCTGCGGCAATAGATTGAGTTGTTGTTGTTGTGAATAAATCTGATGCTGTGACTGGGGCTGAGGATGAATATGAGGTTGAAGTTGAAGATGAGGAGGTTGGGGAGGCTGAGATTGGGTAGTTGGCTGAACCAGGAATTGTTTTGGGTGTTGATGTTGGGAAATTTGCTGGAGCTGAGGTTGATAATTAACTTGTGGTTGGGACTGAGGCTGGAGCTGGAGCTGGTGCTGAACCTGGGGCTGAAGTTGATGCTGAGCCTGAAGCTGAAGCTGAGGCTGAGGCTGGAGCTGAGTCTGGGTTTGAGACTGGGGCTGAGGCTGAGGTTGAATCAGTTGAGGGTTTAACCATTGTTGTGGGGAAGAAGATATAATGCCTCTGTCTGCCTGGCCTGTCTTGCGACCTGTTGACCGACAAGCTCCGACCTCTTCGGAGCTACATGTCTCGGCCGGTCGAAGATCATAGCAGGCGTAGCAGTGACATCCTCCTACCTTACCAAGGCTTGCATCACTTTGTCGAATGGAGGAAGAAGGCTGAATCAACGGTAACTGTATCGTTGATTGCGACAGACTTTGACACAATAAAGGCGACGAAAAAGGTATCTGGAGGCTGGAAGGCTGACCGAAAGAGTTGTCAACACTAGCGCCTTGCCGGAAGACAGGTAAGGAAGGGGCAGAAGAAGTGATGCCAGTCGATACGCCTCCAACGGCAGTGGTATTGACAGAGCCCGAGAAGGAGGAAGAGGAAGTGGGTAAAGAAGAGGATGAGGAGGATGAGGATGAGGATGAGGAGGACGACGATGAGGAGGATGGACAGAAAGAAGATGATGCGTCAGCTGGCTGGCTGATTTCAGGCTCGATCCGCAGGGAGCTAGAAGCGGGGCTGGCGCTTGTGGACACCTCTAAGGGCATGCTTAACGCCGGCTGTCGGCTGGCAGGTTCGGCAGTACTAGATTGTCGCCATGAAGTGAAAGAAGAGCTGGCCGAGTTTGGAGATGAGGAATAGCTTGAGTGGTGAAGCTTCGGTTTCACATGAACCTTAATTCAGGATTATACAAAGAAGTAGGGTAAACTTGAAGTAACTAGAGAAGTATGTAAAAAGGGGCCAAGCAGTAAAACTCTAACATAGCAAACAATTTGAGCATATGTAGAAGCAGCAGAATTAGCCAGAGCTTCCAAGCATGATATATTTAAAGTTTTTCTATTTATTCCCAATTTTTATAAGTGGGCTTTAGAGACTACTAATAGATTTGATTAAAAGTTGTATTCAACTTACTTTGTCCTTCATCATCTTAAATGAAATAGGGTGAATCTGGCTTATATATCATATCTACTAATAGTCCAGAAAACACACTTATACAATAGAAGTTGTTTGACCTTGTTTTCGCAACTTGGTCATATGGGTAGGAAGACTTAGATGAACGGACTCTGTCTGGAGCCCATTGTATGCATAATCATTTCCAAAGTAGGACCGTGGACGTGGTACATCCCCAGACGTTTCACCGGCATCGTCCGTGAGATTTGCCATTCGTAGCACCATATTACAACTCGTCAAAAGAGACAAGTGAAGCCGATCCTTTGACTAAACGTATGCTAAACAGTTATAGTAGGCCTTCTGCCCTGGCCTATTCACATTTCCTATATTCTCCTATCATGCCTTCACTGTCACAATTTTTACCCACAAATGTTGTGGTACTGTTGGCTTTGATTAGGTTCAATGTTGAACCACAAAGTTTGTGGGTTGACACACAAGCGACTAGGGCATGGCAAGTCATAGACTTGGTATTATGGATAGAGACAGGATAGACGAGGCAGAGATTGGAGCTAGTTGACTGGCAGTAGGTTGTACAAGAAACTTGGTCCATGTAGCAAAGGCATGACCATGAGACTTACACGGAGGCTTTAGCCTGAAATCAATCACCCAGGTGCAGGGGATGGACGAATTAGGCCTCAAACGGAACAGATGGGGAGGGCAGTGGTCGAGTGAAATACATGTACGAGGGAGATAGCAGACGGATTATATGGGGAAAGAGGAAGACTTTGATAGGACCCTGGGAAGGACTACGTAACAATATAACAGACTCTGGTCAATATTCTTAGCACAAGGTTGAAGGGGATGATAACGACAGTGTGGAGTGTGAAGGGTTTTCATGAATGCCGCTCGAAGGAGCACATCAAACTATATTAAAAAAAGCACGGTAAAAATTGTGACGGGGAAGGCATGATAGGAGGATATAGGAAATGTGAATAGCCCAAGGCAGAAAGGGAGATACTACAACAATTGAGCACACGTTTGGTCAGAGGATGGGCTTCATTTGTCTCTTTGACGAGTTGTAATATGGTGCTACGAATTGCGAGACTCGCTGACGATGCCGACTATGATGTCGGCTAAACGTCTGGGAATGTACCACGTCCATGGTCCTACTCTGTGAATGATGATGCATACAATGGACTCCGGTCTAGGTGCGTTCCTCTAGGTCTTCCTACCAATATGACCAAGTTGCAAAAACATGGTAAAACAACTTCTATACAACGAAGGGAGACTGCGACCACATAAAAGGCCACACCATCTTGGTCTTCATACCTTGTATTTTATAATTGTTGAGTTTATTTCCATTTCGATTGAAAGTGTTCAGTGAAGAGATTCGAAGGTCGGTTCCACCAGAAGACGACGGCGGATTCCTCTTGACCAGCTGTTTATTGACTTTACTGGAAGATTCAAGCTGCCGCTGTTTCTAAAGTAATCTTCTTCGATTCCGGTGAAAAGGTGCTAAGCTTTCGTCCGTCATAGAAGAACATCATCAGAGTTAGGTATCATCGTCACAACACGATTCAAGCTAAAGAGTCAAGAAAACTCCCCGGCAACTCCCTAAAAGGTGGTATATATACTCTACATTTGGCCTCTTTGATCAAGTATAAAGTGATTTGATTAGTTCAGGTCATATGTCAACCTCAATGCCTGTGAGCGTGTCTGTCTCTGTATGTGTGTGTGCCTGTTTGTCTTCGCTTATGCATAAAACCTGCAGTGCTGGCTCAAAGTAATTAGGGCAGCAAAAAGGAACGTGTGTTTTTGGCCATCAAGGTTTGATGACGCTTATCTTCTCCGTTCTACATACATGTTATAGTCATTACTCCGATTGCACAAGGTCAGACACTCGATTGGTTATGTTGACGAGCCTTATTTTGTTTTTGGTCTCAATACGAGAGAGAAAGAGTGAGCTAAAACTTCAGAGATCTGACTATGATTAGAACCAAGACAAGGAAAGACTAATATGAGATGTATTCACCCTATTTCCTTTAAGGTAATGAAGGACTGGTAGTAAAATTTTCCCACAATGACATGAGTAGAGCTCACGTTTCCATTGAATTTCACATACCCTTGCTTTCCCAAAAGTTGTTTTTATCCAGAGTAGACTGCAGTTTAGACCTCGCATCGGTCTTACCAACACCCCCAGCTGGAGTCGAACCGTGAGAGTGCAGAATGGGAGAATGGGAACGAATATGCTATGGCAAAAGGCCTGACCTTCCTTGAAAGCCACTTATGCCCTGTGACCCAAGGGCACTCGTGGCAATGTGGCTGGGTGGTTAATGTGTCAAGCTCCCATTCTACACTTTCACCGGGTGTTGATAAGACCGATGCGAGGTCGAAACTGCAGTGCACCTTGGATGAGAACAACTATTGGGAAAGCATAGCAATGTGAAATTCAATGGAAACGTCTGCTTTACTCATATCATTGTGGGAAAATTATACCACCAGTCCTTCATCACCTTAAACGAAATAAGGTAAATACTTCTCATATTACTGATTTACTGGTAGTCTCGAAACTCTACTCTAATACGAAAATAGGTATTTCTTGTCTTGTTTCTAATGATAGTCACTTCTCTGTACTTTTAGGTCACTTTCTTTATCTTTCGCATTGAGACCAAAAACAAAATATAGACTCATCAACAAAACCAGACGTTTGTCCGACAATGCGCAATCGGAGTGATGGTTATAACTTAAATGTAGAAAGGGGGAGATAGGGGTCATCAAATCCTGGTGGCCAAAATCAGACGTTCCGTTTTGCTGTCCTAATTACTTTGAGCCATCACTGTGGGTTTCGTGCATAAGTGAACACATACTAGCACATACGCATACAGAGACAGACACACTCACAGGCATCGAATTTGTCATATGACCTTAACTACCCAAATCACTTTATACTTGATCAAAGAGGCTAGATGTATAGTATATATACCACTTTTAAGGGATTTACCGGTGAGTTTATTTGGCTAGTTTGTTTAAATTTGGTTGTGACGATGATAGCTTGCTCTGATGATGCTCATCATATGACGGACGAAAGCTTAGCACTTTTTCATCGGAATCGAAGGAGATTACCTCGGAAACAGCCTCAACATAAATCTTCCAGTAAAGCCAATAGACAGCTGGTCAACAGGAATCCGCCGTCGCCTTCTGGTGGAACCGACCTTGGAATCTCTACACTCAACACTTTCAATCGAAATGGAAGTAAGTTCAACAGTTATGAAACACGAGATTCCACGAAACTCACCTGTTATTTGTATTTTATAGTGCATGCACACAATTTACTTGTATCCCAAATAAGTAGGATTCGAATCAATCAGTAAATCTTAAATAAGATCTATTTTCATCCTATTTCGTTTTTGCCAACTAATAAATGATACTTGAATTTTCCCACAAACATATGAACTGGCCATAGGTTACTAATGAAGTTGAATTTGCCTCGCATCTTAAAGGGTGTTCTCATTTACACTGAACTGCATTTTTCAACTCATGCAGGCCTCATCAGAATCGAAAATTGAGACTTACTCAAACATTTTTTGGAAAATTCACCTATCAGTTCCTTATCACCTTATGTGACCTAGGTTGAACACAACTCTTTTTCAAGATCTACTGGTAGTTTCAAAGTTTAATCGGGATAAAAATGAATAATAACTTTTTCATTAAGGGCGATTCAAATTGTTTAGTGTATGATAGTTGAATTTTCTCAAAATTTTATTCCCAGACCATCAAAGTTTACTTATTTTCGTCTCCCGAAAAGTTTTATCATTCTGCCTGGGTCTCCAGAGTAGGCCTTACGATGCCTTTCAAAATGTTTTGTTAAATACATATTTTATCCTTCCTCCCGAATTTCTTATCTTATTCAAATCGGATCGACCTTCAAATCTCTTCATCACATATTTCTTGATGTAATGTTAAACTGAAGCTTTCACAAGAATGAGTTCCAGTTCGGATAATCTCCGTTAAATAGCATTAAGGACGAAATCCCGCTCTATTTTTATCCGAAACGAGGGAGGATCTCTCGTTGATTGCATCCACAAGAACGTAGAATTATAGCTAAATGGCTGTAGAATAACAGGAATCATCCGTCGTCTTCGGATGAGATCAACCAAGCAATCTCTTAATCGTGCACTTGCATAATAAAAGCAAGTCTCCACAATAATGAAAAATGTCTTTGGAAGTAGGCTTTCGAGACTACCAGTAAATCAGATGCATGAGATGCGTTACCATATTTCATTTAAGGTCAGGAAAGGCTGATAGTTGAATTTTTCACAGTTATATGAATAGACCTTACGTGCCTATTGAGTTGGCAACAGCCTTCTTCCAAAAGGTATTATCACCCAGGGTGGATTGGAATTTCTACCTCGCATAGATCTTATCAGCAGCCCTAGCGAGACTCTAATCATGACAGTGCAGCGTATAATCTCGACAGGTTGGCCACTAATAAGGTGAATACGCCTCATACATATGATTTACTGGTAGTCCTAAAAGTCCAGTTACAAACGGAAGATAAGTAACGTAGTCGATTTCTATAGCAACTATAGCTTTGCTTCATCGAAAGTCCTACTACAGAATGTGATATGGAAAAATGTCTGACTTTCCTTAGAAGTCACATCTGCTCTGTAATGCAAGAGCACTCATGACAATGTGGCGTCCCGAGATTATACGCTGCACTGTCATTGTTCGAGTTCCACTGACGGTACTGATGAGATTTAGGCGAGGCCGAAACCGTAGTCCACCTTAGATGAAAATTCCTTTGGGGAAGCATGTCTATTTAAGATTCAATGAATATTTGAGGTCTACTCATACCAATGTGAGAAAATTCAGCTACTACTCCTCCATCACCTTAAACGAAATATAGTGTATACATCTCAGTAATAAGTAGATAACGAAAATAACGTATTTAAAATCCGAAACAGTTAAAATTATAATCGAAAGTATGAAGGTCAAGATGGTGTGGCCTTTTATTGAAATTTTAATTTAGATAAGCTCGGCATGCTTTGATAACCATTTGACTTTAAGCCCACAAGACATTATCGAATAACTTTAAAAAAACTGAGTAGATGTATTTAAGCTCGAAACCGCAGTTAACCCAGAATGGAAAATCTGTTTGGAGACGATGCAATATAAGTCGTTTAATGGATTGCATTATTGGCAGCATTGCTTCACCTAAAATAGCATAAGGAGGTTCAATCTTATCTACGTCTGCCTAATATTTTTATTTAAAAAATAAAGTTATTTAGAAGTACTCCAAAATAGAATACTTTCATGTATGCCGATGTCAAAAACGCTGGAGGCTATTAAGAATGAAAGTATTTGGTAAAAATATTTGAAGGTCGATCCTACCAGAAGAAGACGGCGGATCCTTATTGACCAGTTATCGTATGGTTTTACTTGAACATTCTTGTTGGCGCTGTTTCCGAGGTAATCTCCTTCGATTCCAGTGAAAACGTGCTATGCTTTCATCCGTGGTATAACGAAAATTATTAGAGAAAGGGATCATCCCTATAACCATATTCAAGCTAACGATTCAAGAAAACTTACTGGGTCTTCCCTAAAAATCTGTATATATACTCTGTATCTGAGTCCTTTGATGATGTATTAAGTGATATGGTTAGTTCTAGTCGCATTTTAACCTCGGAACATGCGAGTGTGTCCGTATTTGTATGTATATGTGCCTGTATGTGCCCGCTTACGAAATCAGAATTGATGGCCCAAAGTAATTAGAACAGAACAAGTAACGCACCTATTCCGGAGTCAATTGTCTGCATGATAATTTCCAAAGTTCAAAGGTGAAGTATATACTACTCATGGAAAGATTAAGTAGCTTTAAGATTGAGCTTATGCTCAGATTTGCTTTCTTAATAATTTCTGGGTGTTAATCTAGGCTGAGTGCTAGTGTTTTAATAGCCTTCTGAACTGGGATGCTAGTATACATCGATACCATATCGAAACTTACCAAATGCTCCTCCTGTCTACTACTCTGCTGATCTATCAAGCCAACTCATTCATATAAATTCCTTAAAGAATATTTACAAAACTCAAACAATTTCCTTAATTATCTGCCTAAGACTCGGGAAATCATATGCCTCTAAGCTTCTTTATTATTAGCAACCAATCTTAAAGGGATTCCTTCTTCATATTTATTTGGAAGACCGTAGGTTCTGAAGGTTGCTGAAGGTTCTCTAGCATCCCTTTGAAGAAGTGAATCCACTTTCCACATCTTAATTTTACCCTTGCCTACACAAACGTTAAGCGATTCCATAAGTCTGGCCTTAGGACTCTCTGTTTGATCGTATTTAAAATATGTATGTTTCTGAGTCATTAAAATGAGCCACCATTTCTTCTATACAACTTAACTTATCCATGATGTCCACTGCACCATTTTCATCTGCTTTCTAAACAAACATATCATTTTGGTAAAAATATCTAGAAATATTATCCGAAAAGTAAGATTTATTTGGAATAATTACCTGGTCAAAATGAGGTATGGCTTCTCTTTCTATACTATACTTAGCCTTTTCTGGCAGATTATCTGTTAAGTTAATTACTTCCACAAGTATCTCCATGACGTGATATTGTTTATTTGAAATTGCAGTTTAGACTCCTTTCCAATAGTCGCTTAACACTATCATATATAGGTATACTAGATGAATCAATGAAGTTTTATTTGCTAGAACAAATAGCACTGAATTTAACTTCATCCTTATTCTTTCCATTATTCCTTGAGTTGATTTTAATGCTCGAATTTCCTTATTTTTTTTTTCAAAATCGGTATCTGTCACTCCTATTCATCCTTTCCGCTAGACTGTCTGCCATATTCTGAAATTTGAGAAAGCCTTCTTGAGAAAAATGCACAGACATGGATTTTCTAGTCCTTGCTTTCGTACTAATCAGCTCATGTAATTTGTCTATACTTTCTTTAAGCCTAGTTTTGACCTAACCACTTGAAACCTGTTCCAGTTTCCTGTTAGTGAAAATAGGTACACCTGGATGCCTACCAAGTAAGCAACATCTGGGTATTATAGTAATTGAAATACGCATTTTTAAAAATCGGATAGTATTGTCTTGCCGAGATAGAGATTTTTTGATTTTCGAATAGCAAGAGGAAATCTGCTAAGAATTTGTACCATACGTAGGTAGTATACACGAAGGAAAGTTGGGTTCCGAGGAATCTCTTGTTTCATAAGTGTTGAGCTTACATCCATTTCGAGTGAAAGTGTTTGGTGAGGAGATTCGGAGATAGATCCCACCAAAAGACGATTGCGGATTACGCTTGGCCAGCTGTCGATTAGCTAATCGATGAATCCCTCTTTGACTTCTGGGGGATCGACCTTCGAATCAATTTACCTAACACTTTTATTCGAAATGGAAGTAAGCTCAACTATTATAAAGAAAGAGATTCCTCGAAACCCAACTTTTCATCGCATACTAATAATAACTCATTTTGTTCGAATTAAATGTCTAGAAAATGGCGCTGTATTATAATGTAGTTATAAAACTATTTAAAGCATGAGGAGAACGAGTAGTTCGTTATTAGTGAGTTAATTTTAGATTGATAATAATACTCCCGATACTTAGTTACTTTCTTCCAGGAAAGCTAGGACTCAAAAATTGTAACAAATAGCAGAGATAACAGAACAGATTTCATTTATGGCTTCCAAGTTGCTAAAAAATTATCTCTGAATAGATAAAATTACTGAATTGAAACATTTGAATTGTATAAAAAGAAGCCAAATCAATGGCCTCTTCAGTTTAGTTTAAGTAATTTAATTTCTAAAGTGATTTGCGGATATAAACATTATGGCTTGGAAATACGAATAATTTTATCATTATCTAAAATGTTTGTGCCTACTGAGTTGCAAGTTTTTAGAGGGCCTGTGTGAAATACTTATAGCTTAGAGCTCTTAATAATTTGGGTTAAATGACTACCAACTCCTCTATTCCTCTATCCTTGTCTCAGTTCATTAGAAATGAACTTTATGCTTGGTAAAAGACTATCTATTTTTCCTGAATGCATATAGATTTTTTGCGTCTGAAAGGGAAGCAGTATGGCACCAAAGTATTATTACACGAATCTTGCTAAGATAGCACTTATACGAGGCTTCAATAACTTAAAGATAGTTAATCTTAAATGCCTTTAGGAAACCAAGATTTCACTCGTGTCGCAATAAGGTCCAAAACAAGTTTCTCAGTTTTTAATTTGCTCCAGACAACCTTTATCCTTATAAATAATTTATTTCCAAATGTTATACAAAAGTCAGAGGACAATATCCTGGGAAGAGTAGCAGCGTGCTATGACTTGAATCAAGAATATGTGGTGTATCATTTTAGGCTATTTTAATTTAAGAATTTCAAAAATCTAATGTCTCAGAGAGCAGAGATTTAAAACCACCTGCTCCTAGATAAGCAAACAAGTCGAGAAAGGCCATAAAAATTAAATGAGTAATACCAAATTTCGAAACTTTATTTTTAATTTAGGATTTTAATGCTTAAGGCGGGGTGTAATATCTAGTTTCATGAAGGCTAACATATTCCTAGCGAAGATAATGAAGAAGTGTCACTGATATAGTGAAGATTTTATGTAGGTAGGTGAAAAAATTATGTATCTGGCATTCATTTCTACAAAAAACTATATATGAATAATCATATCTAGATCATAATTTTCGTCAATCATCCTTTCATTTATATGAGTTGTGCTAAGTGATGATGATGATCGCAGTCTCATTTAGCTGTATGGTGATGGTTTGACCTTTTTTTCGCAACTTGGGCGACAGTGATACCTTGTAGAAAGTACCCAGTCCTGTATCCTCTGCCATAGTATTCGTGATTTTAATATTAGGACCATTGACTTAAGACATTCCCAGACGGTTCGCCGGCAATGTAGTCGGCCTCATCAGTGAGAGACTCCATCGTTAGTATGGAGTTACAATTTATTAGAGTGGCAAATATATCAAATGTTCGAGTGCTAATCGGGGCTCGTTGCCTAGCGAATTTATATGAGAACCTATGGGAAAATGATCTTAAAATGTCAATGAGCAAGTTTATTGCCGCTATTTAAGCAAGGATAGGATTAAATTTTATATAATATCTTCCAAAATGAATGAGGATTCTGAGGCCGAATATTCACGTACTTGATTTTGCACCCAAC
>CAAALY010000147.1:0-11979 GCA_900617795.1 Protopolystoma xenopodis
GGAAAATTCTACTACCAGTCCTTCATCACCTTACACGAAATAGGGTGAATACATCTCATTACACTGAGTCAACTTAGTCTCAAGCAATCAATCAAACGGGGCGACAATTATTGTTTACCAGTATTAGATTATTCGTAAATTAATAAAGTTAATAAATTGGTAGTGGACTTTTGTAGGTCACTGGCACATACCTACTACTTCTCTATCCAAGCCTTGCTACAATATTAATGTGGGAATCTTCAAGTGTCTCGTTGGTAGGGGCATGAATTTGGCGTATAGTTAACATTGTGATAAGATTTTAATTAGACCTAAGCAGATAGTCATTTTGAGTAGGGTTTGTTCTGGCAGAAGGTACCCGATGGCTAGCTTGATATTAAATAATAGATGGTTGTAAATAAATAAAAGTAAAAACAGTGTATATTTCGAACGGAATAAGGAACCTGAGACCATACCTTTTCTTCTGCCTTATACAAGGAATGGCAAGCCGGTATGAAAGTATGGAGGCAAAAGAAACTAAAACCTTTATTCATATAAAGTGAACTTCTAAACTATCCTCCTATATGGTAGAAAGTGGTTGAGAGTACATCGAATAAAAGTTGGATCTTGAGGAATCTCTTGTTTCATAATTGCTGAGCTTACTTCCATTTCGAGTAAAAGTGTTTGGTGAAGAGAATCGAAGGTCGATTCCACCAGAAGACGACGGCGGATTCCTCTTGACCAGCTATTGATTGGCTTTACTGGAACATTCATGTTGACGCTGTTTCCGAGGTTATCTACTTCGATTCCGGTGAAAAGGTGCTAAGCTTTCGTCCCTCATGTGACGAAAATCATCAGGTTGTATCATCTTTACAACCAAATTCAAGCTAACGAGTCAAGAAAACTTGCTAGAAGGCGGATTTGCCGGTGAGTTTTCTTGACTCGTTAGCTTGAATTTGGTTGTCACGATGATACCTTGCTCTGATGATATTCGTCACATGACGGACGAAAGCTTACATCTTTTCACCGGAAACAGCGTCAGCATGAATGTTCCAGTAAAGCCAATCGACAACTGGTCAAGAGGAATCCGCTGTCGTCTTTTGTTGTAATCGACCTTTGAATATCTTTACCAAACACTTTCTTTCGAAATGGAAGTAAGCTCATCAATTAAGAGTACATCGCCAAAGTTTCTTACAATGACATGAGCATACCTCACGTTTCCATTGAACTACCATGTGTCCCAGCGGATTGTAAGGTAGGCACCGCCTATAGGGCATGACATAAAAGGTTTTTAAAAACCATATTTTTTGAATAAAAATCGTCTTTACCATTACTGCAGACTACATTATGAATATATTGTTGGGTAGACATTTTGAAAGTGCATGAGGAAGAGGTTCATATGCTGATCTCACCAGAAGGCAACGGCTAATTCCTGTTGTACCTCAGCCACTTGGCTCTAATACAACGTTCAGGTTTAAGGTGTCCGCGAGACATTCTTCCTCGCTTCGCGGGAAAACGGGCTGAGCATTCTTCCATCATACGATGGATATCATCAAAATTGGAAAAAAATCTCATGTTACCACTAGATCAAGAAGACGATCAGACTCTATATTACCTCTTAGATAGACTCAATTGAGCAAAAGAAAATTAATTTGCCTAGATTGATATAGAATGGTCTGGCTAATTTCCTTTCATAGCGGTCTTACTACTTTTGCTCAAGTGTGTGTGTTGACATCTATACGCAATGGCCAAAAAGTTAATATCAGGCTCTAGTCGTCAAGGCTTAATGACGCAAGAAAAAGTCCTGACCAAGACTGCGTAAATGCGTTAGCAATTATGGGTGAGGAAATGACAATGTAAATGTGTAAGCATGTAAGTCAGTTTACGAAACCATTTATTTAACCTCTCAGTCTAGGGTCATTAGGGTTTAACCGCCCAAGCAAAGTCATGACTGAGGCTGCGTAATCTGGTACGTCTTGTTCGGTTGATGGGCTTAAGCTAACATGTTGGACATATTTGAGTAATGTTAATTGCATCGGTCAGTCGTATTCTTTTGGATGGCGGCTATCAATCAAGTACTAGTAGGCCTTACACAGCAATCTACAAACCTTCTTCCCATTCAATGTATTCCATAATCTATTAATTTCATATACAATGAAAATGCGGGTTTCGAAAAATCTCGCGAGATATGATTGTTTTGATTCAACCGTTGTCTCCTGGTGAGCTTAACCTACGAATCTCTCTTTAATTCACTTTTATGCGAAATGAAGATCTCCTTAAATATGTCATCTCATGAGATTCATCCAAACCCAGCTCCTCTTCGTATCTGGAGTATGAATATATTTTGAAATTATCGGTAATTATTGACTATCCGCCTTGGATCGTCTGATATGATTGAAGGACTGATAATAAACCTTTTTACCTTTCAAGTTTTGCCAATAACATTGTATACAATTGAAATTAATATAATTTACTAGATTATCTTTGTCATTTTGTAGTTTCGTATAATATTTTGTCGGATTTTATTTAGTGTGAAACCACTTTTTGAAGAGATTTACAGTATGATCTCATCAGACGATGACGGCTGACTCATGCTGCTCTGCATTCATTTTTATTTTACCATTATGGTCGGGCTTACGCGATCCACGAGATGGCCTATTTCGGATCCGATGAAAACTGTCTCGGCCTTTAATGTTTGTTTGAAGAGGTGAGAGGAAGGGCTTTGTAAGTTGGCCTCACTGAAAGCTGTAGGGGATTGTCCCGAAGCTGTATTTGTCGAGTTGTGCGAATATGTCATCGGTACATCGTCAGAACAGGATACCACGCCTTACGATAATTCTCCAAAGCATGAAGACAAGAAAGTTGGCCAGCTACAACCATACCTACATTGTATGGTCTAGCTAGATCCACTTAGTTAGACATCTCATTATTTGGTTGCTTTTCCAAAGCTTGCTTTTTTTACATGCGGAAGAATCGTGAAATGTATGGAATTGTGAAATTCAATGGAAAAGTCAGATAAACTCATATCATTGTACCTTCCCTAAAATACTTATATTGTTGGTTCTTCAATGTTGGCGCATGTGATTGCGTTCTATTGCAAGTGTGTTTTGTGCATGCGATGCTCGTGAGACGCGTGGGGTTTGAGAGTGAAAACAAGATTTGATCACTGTCGGATACTCTTAGTTCGGACGACTGCTTTAAGTTGGAAACAACGGCTGATGAGTTATATGATACAATTTTGATTAGTTTATGACAAAACATTATAAAATGCTTAAGCATTAGTGAAAGGAATTGAGACTAGTAGTTATCTGGAGAAGTTTAAAGTAGATCTGAGTGAGCGAAGTATAGTAGGAGGAACAGTGGTAAACCTAACCAAAACAGCAATTAACATTACCACTCAGGATGTTTTTCCAAATGCTTGAGCTTTTGAGTTGTCAAACGGTAAGGATAGCAAAGAAGAAATATTAGTAGAACTCATAAGTTTAACCGGCCAATGTCAGAAGAGATTAGGAGTGGTATCGAGTCGCAGGTAGTCTCCTGAATTGATGCCCATAGGAGGCTAAACAACATAATAAAAAATGAAGAGAATAGCAACAAATAGTGTTAAGAGCAGACAAGGGAGGAGCAATGGTAATCATGGGCAAGGTTAATTATGTAGGAAAGATGATGCAGGCACTAGATGCTAAATTAACGTACACGATTATCAATAAGGATCCTACGGAGGTCCTGCAGTCTAGTCTCAGGGTTTGCCGGCAACATTGTGCAGCAAACGTGTTCTTAGAAAGCGGATAATGAACACATTTCTGCAACGAGATGCCAGGCTCCAGAATGCGTATGGTTTGCCCAAGATACACAAGAAAGTAGCCCTGCTATGAATTATCGTTAATACTAAGGGCCGGGTGATGCATAGAAATTTCATGATATATCTGTCAAATAATAAAGCAAATCTCCGAGGCATGGTAGTTTTTACTGAGGAATTCTTACAATTTCGTTCAGATAGTCAATGAAGAGAGGATAGAAGGTAGAGATTTGCTTGTCAATTTTGGCATAAAGTTAGGATTCATCAGCATTCCTGTCAGTGGAGCTGTTCTGGCTCTAGAGTTAACTTCATATCAACACCCGAATATTCTGAGAATTACAAATGTAGGCAATGAGTCAATGGTGATACTGACGAATTTAGTGACGAACTGTGCATACCTTAAACGTAGATACGAAGACCGAGATGTTGTGGCCTCTATTTTGGTATCAGTCTCCTTCCGATGTATACCAGCTGCTCGAACTTGTTTTCGCAACTTGGTCCTATTGGCAGGAAGACCTGAAGGAAGACACCTTGACCGGAGTCCATAGTATGCATGATCATTTCCAGAGTCGGACCGCGGACTTGGTACATTCACAGACGTTACGCCGGCATCCGCAAACAAGCTACAACTCGTCAAAGAGACAAGTGAACTCAACCGCTTGACCAACTTTCTGTTGAGACGGTTATGCCATCAATCCTCGTTTTGTCCTGGTCCCTCTATCAATTTCCTACCCTCTAGTCTCGCTCTCGTCCTATCACAACTTTTGACATGTTTATATCCCACAAGAGATGTGCCCTTTTGGCGAATTTACCGTTTGTCTTGCTCCCCTCCCTTTCGAGTGGCTGATCCTGCTCTAGTCTCCTGTCCGGATCTGCCTCATGGGTGCTTGGATCCGTTTCTTAACTTTCTGGTTGACTGATTTCACTCGGTTACAGCCCCAGCGTACTTGTACTTCAGGTGCTATTTCTCAAGCCTTCAGTAGCACGTACAAAGTCGCCTCATTTGCCGAGTACCTAGACTATGATTCCCATGCTTGCGGATATTAGGCATTACCTTCACGCATCATCTCCTCGATTTAGCCCATGCACATTGAGCAAATTGTGGACAACCATCTCTGTTTGTCTGCTGCATCTCAAGTGGATTATTAGTCAACTTGGTCATTTGGCCCGATTTCTCTGACCCAAACTTTCTCCCTAGAATCGTGAAACATCAGGCGATTGTTCATTCGAGCTGACTACCCTCATTGAGAACGTCTTCGTTTCAGTTCCGAAACCTCCTCGCCCTATTCGTCCTTGCGATCCCTTTTCCTCTGGTTTACGATATATCCTTGATCCGGGCGCCTCCTTTTGGCTTGTCTTGTATCCTTGTTTTCTTCGAGTTTGATTAGGCAATCGGCAAAGTTATCGCTAACTCTACCTTCCTTCAATCTTCTGTTCATTATATTTTTTTCCTCAAGGATGTCAGTTGCCTCCCTAATCTTCCGTTTCTTTGTGCTTTCAAAGTATGAAGCCCTTCTTCCTGTTTCCTTCCAATTGATCTCATGTCCAGTCTCTGCGATGTGTTCCGCTATACCAGATCCTCAAATATCCATTTTCCTTAAGAGCCTTTGATGTTCCTTGATTCTTATGCCGATTTTCCCCCCACTTTCTTATCAACTTTCTTCGAGTGTTCTTTTTGCCTTCGTGCTCACCTGAATATTCCATTTTATTAATATTGGCCGTAGTTTTTGAGCTAATTCACAGGAAGGGAGACATATCCACTTTTGTGAGACTTTCTCCATCTTTATCTTTATTTCATAATCCCCGTCCGCCGGCTCTTCACGGCCAGTATGTTTCCTTGAATTACTTCTCTCGGATATCCATTACCGGGGCATATCCAAGTCATTTTTTTCAATTCTTTATCCCAGAATTCCACGCCTGTTAATCGTAGGCTTCTGATAATCATGCTACTCAGTATGTCTATCTTCATGCTATAGTTGTGATGAGATTCGAATTTGAGCATTATTCCGGCAAATGAGTTATTTTAGAACAATTTCCTCTTGAGTGCCCGAGTAGAGCGAATGACTTCCACATCTAAGAAAGCCAAGCGCCCCTCTTACTCAACATCCATTGTGAACTTAATGCTTTCACCAATCCGGTTCATAAGCTTCAAGAAATCCTCCCATTTTTTCTTCCATGCGACCATATTGCAACGTAGTCATCCAGGTACCGCATAATAACTCTTGGTTGCAGCGGTGGCGTGTTGAAATTCTTTTCTAATTTGTTAATGTATACATTTGTCAATATAAGTGATATATATGCTCATGATCACAATACGAGCAATATTTTTATTGCCCACATATTGATTTTCAAATGCAAAATAACGATGTAGCTTATTTGCTGGTAGCGAGGCAAGCTTATAGACTTAGATTCATTGGGTTAAACTATTTAAAAACGCTTGTATTTTCGCAGGGAAACGCTGGGACGACAAAATGCATTGTACAGGCTCCAGAAAGTCGCGCTTCATCTCGATTCTTTGGATGCTAGGCAGACTCCGGTGAGAAAAGTATAAAATTTCAATTTTTTCTTGTCTTAAATGAAAATATGTGCAAACTAGGCTAAGGCTTAAACGAATTACGAAGTACGTATTTTACTCTTTTATATGCAATTATGTTAACAAACAAGTTTCCCTGAAATAACGTGTAAATTGGGACATTATGGTTAAGATGATACCCTGAAGAGAAGAAAGGACTTCCTTTTTACGATCTACTTATCCTTCAAAGAGACTGAAATTTTTACCTGGAACATGTCTTACCAGTCAGGTCTCGGAGACTGGCAGAAGTTTGTACCAGAAAACAAGTCCTTTTTGGGGTATCTTTGAAGGCTACGTATGAATGTCAAATCGAGTCAGGCAACACCAGATATGAAAAAAATGGGTTTCGAAGAATTCCTTGATAAAATATTGTGGCATGAGCCTCCATTTCGAAGGGAAAGTTGGTTGAAGAGAATTCGTGATGTGGTCTCAGCGGAAACCGAGTGATAAAATACTCTAAACGAAGAAACAACTAAATAAAGAGTTAATTTCTTTTTAAACATTGTTCTAACCCTCATTCTAGATTAGGCTGTTACAAGGTTTTGCGCTCATGTGGGGCAGACATGACGACCCATTCACAAGAGACTGTGCAAACACAAAACCGCTTATAAAGGTTTGCGGGTCCAAAAGTCTGAGCTCACTGAGCACATGGCCAATAGAGGACACTCAATAGACTGGTCAAAAACACAACATTTTGCGGATTACGAGGAATTCACATCAAAGCGTACGATTAAGGAGTCTCTAGAAATTAACGAAACAGTCAACGTCCTGAGTAGGAGGAACCAATGGAGAAATCTGAGTAGGAACTATTTGTGGCTGTTGGATAGGCTTAAGGAGAGGGAGAGAGTTTTAGGTGTGTAAAGAAAGCGACTAGGGTTGCAACCGGCCACCTTTTCTCTTGGTTTAGTATGCTTTATTTGGTGAAGTGTGGATTTTTGCTTTGATGGTGTCTGTCAAGGTGGTACAGACGATAGCTTAGCACAAGTTCATCGGTGTCGTAGAACGGGGAGCCGAGGACTTCTTCGCACAATAAAGCAGCTTTCCCTATGCAGCAATCCTCCTTCGGTTTCCGGTGATACCACATCACGAATTCTTTCCAACCAAGATAAAATCTTAGGTATTGTTATTGTAATATAAAACAGTTTTTATTTTCTGACAAAATTCATACTCAAGTTTTAACGGTAACTGTTACCTTTCACTCAATTCCACGTAGGATATTAATCTATACATGCTATATTTTATGGAAGAAGCCATTTAAAATGCATGAAGTCATTACACTTTTAAAGCACTTAATCATTTCTCTTTGTATTCACTAGCCACCCTTCAATGGTATCCCATGCAGAACGGATATAGAAAAATACGAATTAGGGCTGGATGACGACGATACCGAGGTAAATAGTCATTATATGCGAATGAAAAACTTAAATGATATTTCAACATTCCAGGAATGGAAATTTTAGATATCAATTAAATATTTAATTGTAATCCTAGGATAACTGTGCTTTTCGTTGAGGGTATAGTATCGTAGAACGTACATCTTTTTTTTGTCAGAGACGACATTTATTTCGGCTCTGTCAAGAAATTGTTTATTTTGTATGTCTCAGCAAACTCTCGCTAGGCGTATAATCAAGTTGTGGAGCTCATGAAAAATATATATTGTGTATACTTCTTTGATGAGGGCGGTTCCGAGCAAAAAGTAATCAGCTGCTAGGTGCTGTCTACCCTTGGCGTTTTCAACACTAGACTTGCAATGATAAAGTCGAGTCACAAAATCTCTTTCAACTAACTCGAATAGACATTTAATATGCTAGTGATATGTTTAGATTTTAGCTTAATTTTGTTAGTGACATAAATCTCTACTTAGAATTAAACATTGATATGCATTTTTTGCCTTCTTAGTATCTTTGTCTAAGAACTGGTTTGACCTCGTTCTCGCAAATCGACCCAATGTCACGATGAACTAGATGATCAAATCTTATCCGAAGTCATCTGCAGTAGTAGTTATAATAATTTTCAGCGTCGAAATGGGCACAATTTAACGTGTCATGGGGCAGTAATCGCTGATTTTTATTTGAAGGGCTCAAAATTAAAGGGTATTTAATGTCAACATAGCCATGTAAAAACTAACAAGGAATTTTTTAAATAAGGAAGATGAGCTGCTAGTCGGTGTACACACGAAGACCATACGATACTACCTGCCTTTATAGGAGGCAGTACAGCTATAAATATTTCTGAATCTGGATTCGAATCCCACATTGAGTGATGAAACTGAAATATATTCTGAATTGAAACCACTTCTTGTATCAAATTTATTAGCAACTTTTCTTGCATATTTAGCAATTTGGCTGATTTCCTTGCCGTCTGCAAGTCTAAAACATAAATATAAAAGATGAATACCATGATAATGTGGCTCCTACATAGTTGTGGTCTCTGTTGTACCTGGTTTCAACAACTTAAGTACCCTTTCCGGAATGTTTTACGATAGTTGCTATGAAAATTTCTGGCTTCGGAATGTGAGCATGAGGATGTGCCAAGTTTGGCTCTATCAACTCAAAATAAGTGACAATTGCTTTGCAACTCTCTAAGCCTTAGCTCAGTAACAAGCTCAGTGGCTTTAATAAGAATGAAAATAATGATACTAATAATAATTTTTGTAGCTGGTGTAATACAAAAGAAAAATATAGACAGTAGCTATAGCGAGAATAACACCCCTAATAAACGAAAATTTTTTAATGTATTCTTTTTTCTAAGGCTTCAATATATTTTTTTATGACAATTTCGTTGTTTACTTATATACTACTGCCGCTACTTGCAGAAATGGCAGTTTGTTGTGCTACCTAATGACTAATTTGCAAATAATGCATATTATTTAGTTCTATATATTCTGAATAATTAGACATATCTTGACTGTCTATTTTAAGTTACTTATCGATATTTGCTTATTATATTCCCTTTCATTCACATTTCACCATGCAATCAGAATTGTCAGGTCAGGTGGATTTCCGAGCGACTGACGTGTCTTTTTGTAGAGCGCTCCCAGCTTTCTACGGAGGTGGAAGCCTTGCGAGACAAGCTGAGTCAAGCGGAGACTTTGCAGACGACACAGGCTAAAGAGACCGCAAATGAGCACGTGAACGATCTGTGCAAACAGCTGTCTGCCCACAAGACAATGCTGGAGCACCTTCAAACACAGGTTCATTTTACAGAAATTATAATGGCACAGATACATGTCTTTTGAGGTGAACAGCGAGGCAATGTTACGTGGTTTTGCCAGGATTTAGGATAAGCATTAGTGTAGTTTCATTCGTTTTATGTTAAAATTCCCGAGGCTTTACTCTCTTTTAGTATTTCCATTAAATTTATGTTAACAAAATCAACAATTGGTGATCTCTCCGTTTTAGAGAAGAAAGCTTACGTTAATAAAGCGAAATTAAGTGAATGAATAAATAAATATATAGTATGTATATATATATAAAATAAAGATTGGCTAATTAATAACTATATATGAAGATGATTATATAAATGTATGTATAGGTGATGTATAGTTAGATGTGTAAAGACATACATATATATATGTGTATGTATATAATATAATGATTTTGATGAATCTCCTTAGTGTCAATCTAGGTACTTGCATGTTTTAGTGCGTTTACTTGTTCGTTCAACTCATGTGTTTATAGTATGAAAATTGTAGATTAGTTAAATGTCAAGCTTGCGCTCGCTATTTCAAGTACTGTATGCATAATGAGTAGATGAATATACTCACGTTCTTGTTTAAGATTTGATAGTATCGCAACATGTTCACTACATGTGCAATTATCACTAGGTCGAGTACCTTGGGCTTGTTGTTTATCTTCGCGAAGACTTGAAGGGAGTTTATATTCAGTTAGAGTATACTTCAAAATATCAGTAAATCGTTTAAGATGGCTTAGGGAGTGATAGTGCAAAAATGTCCTTGGATGAGACAACCATTTTGGAGGAAAGACGAAGTGGTTTTTTGTGGCATCATGTTGCCCATTGGTCTACTTGTGTAAAAAATCTACTACAAGTCTTTACAGCCTCTTAGGCAACCTAGACCGACTAGGTTTTCATTAAAGGGAGTTTGTAAACGAGCCATAGTAGCTGGGCTAATTCCCGTGGAGATAATGAGTATCCGGAATCAAACGTTCTTCACTTAGAACACATTTACCCGTTTCCAAGTTGCACAGCTGTGATGCCCTACAGAGCAGGATAATCATCAAGTGATTATCAATGCCATAAAAACAGTTTTAGGTTATAATGAAGATTTTTTGCTCTTATTTTCAGTTAGAGAATTGCAATAACGATCTTCGTGCAGCACATCAAGATGCTGAAGAGAAGGAATTGTGAGTTTGTAACTGAAGGTTTGAACTAATGCCTCATTAGTTTTTGTTTATTTTTGCCAATCTTAAGGAAGTACATAGCAGAAAAGTATTTTCCAATGTTAGCAGCTAACAACAATAAATCTCTGAGGCTTCTTGACCTCTGACTTCGGTTGAGCACCATAGACGCAGATTTATTGACTCTGCTAGAGCTCTACATCCCAAGAGGAGAGTAGACTATGAAGGAGAAGCCTGAGATTCCATGGGCTTCTATCGGTTATTAGATCGTAGCTTTTCACTATGACAGAAGACTAAGAAACCTTTGCTTTTTGGTACCGGCTTTGGAATATTTCTCCATTAATGTGGGCAGATTTGGTTTATCGACTCTTTCTTATTCTCAAAGAGGCCTTTCCCGCCTTGTTAAAGCTGTTTAACACTGCTTTGGAAGTTTAGACGAGTTGTATTCACTTCCATCTATGTACAGATATAAAGCTGTTACAGTGACATTCATTCCTTATTAAAAGATCGGAAGAATAAATTCCTGGGCGAAGTCAAGTCTTTTTAGTATGCATTTTCAGTAGCTTTATATACTATCTGTAGATCTTGAATAAAAATTTTGTTCACCAGAATTCGCCTGAATTAGCGAAGTTGTGTTAAATTCAACCGTAAAAAATCATTAAACCTTGTGCCTTAAAAATAAGAAAATACTTATCCAAATTTATTATATTATATTCTAGACTAACTAAATCCATTCTGGTATATTATACTCATTTCTATCAGATTATGTTCTATATTATTCTATTCAATTTAATTGTATCGCATTCTTTTCCATTCTAGTCTAATTTATTCTGTTCTATTACATTAAATTTAATTTTGTTCAATTGTATTCAATTGTATTTAATTTCATTGTATCATATTCTATACTGTTTGGTTCAATTCCATCCCATACTTTTTTATTTTATCCCATTCAATCCACGTCTATCTATTTCATTAAAATTATAACCGTTTATAATCTATTTTGATACTTTCATATCAATTTTAATATTTTCTACACTGGTTTTACGTATTTATGATATCTATAAATTTACACTATTTTACTATCTTCTTTTTTATTCTATTCATTTATTTTCTATTTTAATATATTATCTTATTATTATTAGTAGTAAATATTAGTTATTCTATGTTAGTCTAGTATATTCTAAAATATTCCAGTACAATTCAGTGTATATTTTGCAAATTATTTTCTGGTATAATCTATTTTAGTTCATGCTCACTTTTCTACTAGATTGTAA
>CAAALY010000148.1:0-11972 GCA_900617795.1 Protopolystoma xenopodis
CCCTATTTAGTTTAAGGTCACAGGGGACTGGTAGTCCTGCAATTCTATGAGTTTATCTTGAATGGACCTATTGAATTCCACATAACCTTGCTTACCTAAAAGGTGTTATTATCCGAAAACCTGTCTATAAAACAAAATGAAGAATCATGGTGCTTCGCATTAGTCCATTCTTTGGCCAAAAATATCCCCATTTAATGCCAAGCTCGCTTTATCTTTTCTATATGCTGTATAAAATAGGTCCTCATGCTATCATTATGATAACATAAATCGCGTCCACGATGCGCCTCTATATTTGCCCATTTAATTATTTTATCACAGTACCTGAATGTCTGAGCCTATTCAACTTCGAATTATCCTCTACGTTTCTGACTAATACCTATTATTGTCTAAGGCAGTGATTCCCAAACTGTGCGCCGCGAAATATTATGAAAGCCTTAATTTGACAAAATGTGCAGTGATTTGCAGGCTCATTTATCACATTAATTATTAAATATTAATTTGATGTTAATAAAGTAAAAGAATAATGAAGACACATGAGTTTTATTTATTTTTATCTCTTACGAATAGTCATACTTAGAGTAGGGCGCCATGGAAGAATTTTAATTGAAAAAGGGTGCCGCGACTAGGAAAAGTTTGGGAACCACTGGGCTAAGGCAATGGCTTTAACTTATGTATATGTATATATACATATATGTATATGCATGCCCTAACAATATATGTTGCAAATAATCGCAAATGCGAGAGAATGGGACCAAATAAATAATAGGTTTTTAAACATCATTTGGAAGCTAGGTGGTATTAGATCGTAGATATGAAGACTAAGATGATCTGGCCTCTTGCTTGGTTGACTAGACTTAATTCTATTGATTGAACTGACGGCCAAAACTGTTTACATAGCCTGCCTATTGCCAGTCAGAAGTTCTCTAATGAGAAAGTTGTATTTGTCGGAGAGATTCATTTTGTACCAAGCAAGTCTTTGACTCCGTGTTCCACAGACCTTAGTTGCGCAGGTTTAATGCTAATCAGAAATGATAGCACCGTTGATACTGCCCTTGATTTAAGGAACTAAAGAAGGAAATAAAGTCGTATTTCACTTTGTCATTATGGGGGTAGTTTGATGAGAGCCCGAGTTAGCCCACCAATCGCACCATGAACCTTGTCACACAAGTCTTTTATGATCTAAAATGAACTACAATTTTTGCCCATTCTGAGTAACGTCAGGATCATAAATGGGATTTGATTCCGGGCCCTTTAAATTAAGATACAAGAACTATGTGTTCATCTTGGATTCAGTCCGTATTAATAATTTTGTGGAAAGGATTCGTAAATTTGCCTCGCCTTGTTTTACACGTTATTAGATGAGGTAGATTAATACAAGTGGCCGAACATCCTACACTGTGATTCGCTAATAATACTGCATGTTCTGATCTGGTGGTTGCGGTTTTATGTCTATGCAATGTTCATGGGTTTATGGTAACATTAAGGTCAAAACCAAACTCCAGGCTAATTACGCCTCGGTATATAACTTAAAAGTTCATCCTGCCTCCTTCCAATTCTATCTAGTGGCCAAATTCTATTCAATTTCCTAAACTCTTTTCACTTTATCCCAAGTTTCTTATTGGCTGTGAATTCTTCATACCCTGCGAAACTTTTGGTTTCATACCACTATCTGTTCTATATTGGTCACATTTTCGAATAATTCCAGTTTCTTTAATCATAAACTTTAGCAGGAGGTTTGGTGATATGGTGACTGGCCCTGCATTTCTCTCATATACATCAATGTATAATCATAAACCCACGTAATGATTTTTCACAATACATTCATTGCACTTATATCGAAAGCCAACGGCATGGCGACATCAGTTATCGAGTAGATTTCTCAAGCTCTCCTATCTTGTCCTAAAAAGCTGTTACACTTCATCCTATTCCGAAAGCCATTTTTTCATTATACATAAGCACTACCAAGAGTGGTAAGCCTAGAGCACTAAACAAATCCGTTGACACTTTAAATAGTCACTTAGCCAACTCCACTGTCTGAATAATCATTAGAGATCATAACTCAATTTCGGCCAAAAGTAATCTGAAATCAATGCAAATTAAGATAGCTAGCTTTTCCAAGCATATACGTGAAGTATAAAGCCTTTTTCGTTTTCTAAGCAGGTTTTAGAGAAATTTACATTTGCCCTGTGACCAAATGAAACTCGTGGCTCTGTGGTTAACGTGTCAAGATTATGCGCTACACGATCATGGTTCGTGTCCCGCTGAAGGTGACTATGAGATCCAGGCGAGGTCGAAACTGAAGTCCATTCCTGCCTAGATGAGAATATCCTTTGAGAAAGAAAGTCTATGGAAAATTCAATGTAAGCGTAAAGTCTCCTCATATGATTGTGGGAAATTTCAACTAATAGTCCCTTATCACCTTAAACGAAAGTTTGCGAATATATCTCATATATAGAGCATAAAATTAGAAAATGCAATGCGTATGCGATAACCTAGATTTACAATGGCAATGGGCGGCACTACTTATAGCCAAGTCATGATAAGACAACCAACATTTTAAGATCAGGTAAAGGAGAACGAACATGAGAATTCCCTCGATGCTGCATCGGCTTCGTGGTAAAAATTCCAGGTCCACGCGTACATCGGATCAAGAATGTGTCCCATCTTCCCCTCAACATGAGGATATTTGACCCTTAGGATATGGGCACTGATCACAATCGAAGCATCTAGGTTCACGTGACGCCAATTCTGATCGGAAAACGTAACCAGACATGCGTAAACGCCATTGTCAGTCGGTTTAACTTCGGCAATAGACAGCATACCTCCGGTAACAACTGAAGAGATTGTGTAATCTTCCTGGAGCATGTGTTGTGGAATTGATTCTAAATTATATTCCATATACACTCGCCTACCATCCCCTCCCCAAGGGTCTACAACATTGTCCCATCTGTTGTGCACCCATCGTATGTGAAATTGATGCCGTTTTGAATTACGAAGCAACTGATTGACCTTTTGCTGCACCCTATTTGACGCTGCACAGGGTAGCTCGATTATATTGCGGTAGAAAACTTCGTGCAAGACAGGGCCATCCCACTCGGCTGATTCCAGTTCGCTTATCTGCTGTACGAAATTCCGTTTCGCTTGTATATAAAGTAGGCCCAGCAAGCTTATGAGGAGTTTTGCCTTGACCCACATTTTTACGCTTGATATTCTTAAGTTGCATTTAATTTAATTTTAAATCAATATTCTAATCTCAAAAAATCAAAATTTCATTATTTGCCTTGTCTACTTTCCATTCCTGCAACTCTTTCTATCAACCACACTTCATATCGCTCATTTACCTATTCACACCATTCCTCGAATGGCACAACAAGCGAAGCGAAACCACCTATACCACCTGTTTCAGATGCCGTTTGCAGAACGTCTTACCTTCATTGAGCCCCTCCTTTTCACCTCGCTTGTGAATTGGTCCATGCTACACACTAAAACCACTGTCTGGCTGTCTATGAGCCTTCACCGTTTACAGCATTATCTGATTACACAGCAATCAGATAGCTAAAACTATGCAACCATTGCCGCCTGTGCGCCAGCCCCTCTATAATTGTCAGTCTTCATCTCGTATAATCGGAACCCAAAGGAAGATTATCCTGTAGTTGTGCGTCAATTTTGATGTGCCCAGTGGACAGGCATCCAACCAAGATTAACCCAAGCTGTACTTTACTGTGTGCTTTGTGACAAGCGGCAACAGAGCAAATCACCCGTAAACTAAACTTCGGAAAAAATAGCAAAGCAAGATGACCGGTTGCAAGCCTACCAAATATTTATAGCACTAATTTTGATCCATATGGAAGCATCTGATGGTCTGGTTGGCATCCCGCTTGTGTGCTCATGAGGGCGAAGACAATTTCACCCTAGTTTTATTTCCAGTTCATTATTGACCCGTATTGATGTACATACCTTTGACTGCAGAATTGAACCCACCATTTTATGCAGTTAGATATACGGTGATTCGCGATGCTTAGACTCGTTTTGATAGAAGACTTAACAAACTAAATAGTTAAGCCAACCTCCATTCAATGACCCCTACATACTGCCTGTAGTTGTTAAGGGGCCAGTAGATTTTTTACTATATACGTTTTCAAATCGATCTGTGTATCACTCACGTATAGCATATGGATCGGCAGATCTAACCCAGGAAAACGCAGATTCCTAGCCCAGAAAAGGACTGATTTCAAAAAATGCATAATCGAGGCCCAGCACCGTAACTCAATGTACTGTACTTGTGCACCATTCCACTATAAACCCACCTTTTCAAGGATCATGACAGATTCTGACGTCTGCAATTGTTCACCTTTATCCTACCTATAATACATCACAACAACCAAACGCATAGTGAGCTTCCTCATATCGCAATATGTAGGTCCGCGGCACTAAGGGAATGCCTGCATTTATTTCGCATGAAGTTGTAAAGTTAAATGGGCAATTCGCTTAAGTTCAAGGCAGAAAATTGAATCCAAAAAATGTCCATAACTTGGGGTATGGGAAAAGTCCATTTTTAGCACAAAAAATGAATGAAAATTTAAGCCCTAATTTTTAATAGATTAATATTTTATGAAAATCTATTATAGAGCTGGGCTCAAAAGTAAAGATAAACAGAAATATTCTTTATACAGCCTAAAATCATAAAGGTCTTAAAACGAGTTTAAAAATGCATGCCAACTGTTTCCGCGATTACATAAAAATGTACAAGAGAAGACCTGTGCAAACGAGTTTATAAATTATTCGGAAGATAATGACGAAAAGAGAGCAAATGGCGATTTGGATTGATCGCACTGCTTACAAGCACCGGAAGAAATTACCCTTTACTCGATGTTCTAGTAAAATAAAGTTATACAATTATATAGGCCATGCCAACAAAAATATGGAGCACGGTGAGATGAGTTTTGGAAAGCATTTCGTAATTTTTTTTAGCAAAATTAGTAGAGATGTATGCAAGAGGAAAAAAAAGATAGGATAAACTGTAGCTAGTTTGTTTGAAATAAGGAGTATATTATTCCCAAAATAAGATGATTTGGTGGGGCATGTAATCTGAAGAATATAAATATGTAAGTTAAACAAGGTGGAGTACATACAAAAATAATTGACTATAGGATATCGTAAAGGAAGTCGGAGCATAAAGTCTTTTAAGTGCTGATCTGAGGAAATCGACCAAGTCGCAAACATTTTTTTTTAATATCAAGGATATAATAACTAGTAAAAGAGTGAATAAAACAATGCGGAGCCTGAAAATTTTAGATGTCAAAATATTTGTAAATCTATTAATATGCAAAGCTAATCCTCATTATACACGGTTTTGAACTAGAAGGAAGGCTTCGTGACAGATACATCCTGTTTTAAGGTAAAATGGGGAGGGATAATCATGGACAAGCGAATATGCCAGCAAATTAATAAGGCTTCTAATTTGTTCAATGCCTTTCTATTGCATGTATGTAATAATAAAGAATAATTTACATGTGGCAATACGACTAAACATATATATATGTATATAGTCGTTGGTGAGTAAAAATAATATAAATTAAATGAATAAATAAATCAGCGAGAAGAGCTGGGAAAAGCAGAAGAGCTTGAGATACAAGACTCTGGATAAGAAAAAGTCCGATCAGCTCGAGTATCGCTAGTGTTTGGCATCGCCGAGCCGCTGTTACCGATGATCTCAATACCAGCCATCTTAAGGGTGTCAGAGGAGGCGGAAGACGAGAAGCTTGAGTGAGATGGTGCAGAGGGGATGACGCCGATGGCTTCTACAGGATGATCATTATAAATGCCAGCCGGTCGATGGGCCGAAGAAGCGAGTACATCGGCGTATGCTGACAGAAGACCGAAGAACGTATGCAAATGCAGAAAATATGAAGATAAGGATACAATTAATTTTGTATTAACCACATAAGGATGAGTGTTAAAATTTGAGTAAGTCAAGACATTTTAACTTCCGAGAACAAACATACGATAAATTGCCTTCGTTAATTTTTACAGGAAAAAGTTATTGTAGATATGTTGTGGCCTCCATTTTGGTCGCAGCCTTCTTTCGACAAATATAAATGGTCTGATCTCGTTTTTGTCACTTGAGTGCGTTTCTTAGCTTATTGTTTGACTGATTTCACTCTAGTTCAATCTCAAACATGTAGCAGAATGTATACTGTGAATGGAACCGAGGGAAATTAATTGTGGAACTTAGTTAAAACGTTTGGTGAATTCGAAGAGGCTTTCTTGACTCGTTGACTTGAATATAGTTTTAAAAATGATAGTGATTTGAAGACTTTCATTTAGTATAGAAGTATATGATGAAGAGATCTGTAGGTCAATCTCACTAGGAGGCATCGGCTGATTCGTGTTGAAATTGGGGAACAGTTATCTATGCTAGGGCAAGCAGATAAAGCATTCTGTTACTATACCAGCTTTAGAAAAAGATAGATTAATTATTGGGACGGTGGAACATTATAACGATGAATAAAGAGGAATTAACACCGTTCTTAGTTATGCATTCACCTAGAGCATTGCCGAAATGCCCCTGTGAAGGAGATTTATCGAACTATCCAGAAGATTATCTGAATATAGAATCGCCCGCTAAAGCTTATATGCCAAATACATGGTCCCAAACAGTATTAACAGGATACGGCCAATTGACAAGCGGGTAGGAAAAAAGGGGGGTAGAATGTAGGTAAAGAACCCTGCAAACTGCACCGGTGGTGATGATTACGCTTCCATAAACCCATTTGTAGCGACACAATCTTAGGCGACTTTGGAGGAAATGAGAGCAGATAATAGTGTGAATAAGTGGATGGATCATGTGAAGTAGGGTTGAGAGGAGATGCGACACTAGAAGGCAGACCAAAAAATAGAGGCTAGGAGTGATGCCACAACGGTTAAACAGAAAATTGGTCAAAGGGATTGCTTTCACTTGCCACTTTGATAAGTTGTAATTCTATGCTTACAATGGGGCCTCTCACGGATGATGCCGGCGAAACGTTTTGGAATGTATACAGCCAATGGCCCAATACTGGAAATCATGAATACTATGGCAAAGGATACGGGACTAGGTACGTTCCACAAGGTCTCCCTGACGCTCCGACCAAGCTGCGAAAACAAGGTCGAACCAACACTAGAAATAGGATAGGCTTGAAGCTTTTACTATTTAATCGCAAAAAGAAGTCCACATTGCACCGTTACGCGAGTCAGATGAAGCCGCGGCAGGTATTGTAATAGCATGAAACCATAATTTTAGAACAATTCACCAAACACTAAAATAAGAATGGCGACCAGCTGTGACCCTACGTAACGCTGGCCATTCATTGAGGCACTCTACGACTTGGCTAGTTATGTAATATTTCCCACACATGCTTGCACATAAGAGAAGTGGCTGCAGATGACATGTCCGTTATTTGGTTTCACAACTTTTTGAGAATCCCGTAAACCTAAGTAAGCCAAAATCGATTTGCCAGACAAAAAATCCTATTTGAATCGAAGGAGTTCAAATGACGGCAAAAAATTTTCGTCACCATTATTAGCATGTTTCCTATATGCAAATTTGAGAGTATTTAATTCAGAGATCAAGTAAAAGTCATTTTATACAATGCTGCAATCACCAAGTCAGTGATATTGAATAAACGATAACATAAACTCACATGGTGGAGCTCCGCCAGTTGGTAATTCATCAGAACTAACCGACTTTAATAGGACTTCAGGCATCGCCATCTCCCTAGATGTGACATTTGCATTGCTGCCTGAGTATTCGACCGCGGCATTCATATTTTGTGCTGGAACTGCAACCAATAAATAGCCAGGGGGCAGGTTTAGGTCAGGAGGTATGCTGTGCAAAGGTAGACTACCAGGAGGCAAGAGACCCGGGCTAATCGATGGAGGTCTGGCGAAGTGATGGTGCGGAAGCAAAACCTGATTGTTTTCCGATAACCTAGGAGGGTTGGGGCCAACCTGGCCGAGAGGTAGTCGGCACCTTTCGCTGGTAACAACTACGCCATGCGAGCAGAGAGACCGCCGCTCTATTTTTGCGCAATTTTTCAAAATAATGGAAAAAATGAGAGATTAAGTTCAAAACAGTTTATTTATTTGGCAGATTTTAGTAATTAGTGGAAGAAAAATATAAACTATTCTAGTATGGCAACCAGCAATATAGCACCCTTAAAATGAATGAGTGCAAGAGATTAGGAGGCTTCTTAAAGAATTGATCGGATCAGAGTTTGCTCTTAAAGTAGAATCTCACCATTTCATAGAGGGAACGAACCGTTTTGCGATTATTAAAAAATGCCCTGATCTTAACGCCACCTCAAGCCATGACAAATGTATGAACCTGCCTAAAAGCCACTTACGGAGCTAGGCATGTATAAGCAGTCGGTATTAAAGATCAACGCCCCTTTGGAAAGTCACCAGGTACAACGATCTCATGAACGAAGTTCGCTTAGAATTTAAACTAAGGATAATCTAATTTGCCTAAATAGTCATCGGTACACAGCATTCAATCATATAAAGCATAATATTTGGCCCCAACTAAAGATAACAAAAAATATTCATTAATTGCACACCAGATTAAATCTGGGATTTAATTAATGAGCTTATAGGCTATATTGAAGAAAATAATAAGCCTCCACCTGTAGCAATGCGCATGATGCGAATGCAAATGTAAAATTATATTAATTAATTAGTATTTATTAACATTCGTTTAGATGATTAAGTATAAATCTGCATAGTACAGGGAAAGAAGTTGTGAATATAGGCTCTTAGTTACCAGATATATGATCGGAAATTAAACAATTGAAGCAGAAAGCTGCAAATGATTATCAGCTCTGGTATTCTGCGATTGAGTCTGTATACTATTGAAATGCAATGATATTTAATTCTATGCTATGTATTAATTAATAAAATAAGTAAAAATTAAATCATCATTATGCTGATAAAGATATGCAAATAGAAGTTCAGAGCCGATAATAAGAGCATTAAATATGCATAGTATGTAGGAGTTAATTCCTTATCAAACGACTTGGTATGACAGAAAATAATGCAGAGAAATCAAGAGTCTTATTAAAGTATACATTATAGAGGCCTCACTAGTTTTATGGTCTAGTAAGGATGGGATTGGATATCAGTTAAAGTTATCAATGTTAGAAGACCGAACAAGCACAAAATTCTGATAGCTATTCATCCACAGCACGGCTATTGAATGAAAATCATTATGGTCAAGATAAAAAGAATATCATGTCTATTGTTAAATCTATTTAGTGCTGAGAATAGCAAACAGAAAATAATATGATATTTAAGCACTTGTGGTTTCTCAACTAATCTACATGAGGCACTTCGCCAACCCTCGTGAGTGGTCGAAAACCAAGGGTCTTCAGAAGAAGTTTGTACATTGACCCGTGATCTGAAGCATGTGAAAAGGCATAATGAGATTCTTTCATTCGAGACGCTGATCACATCCATATTTTATATAGTAGTAAAATGTAATATCAGTGGCCAGTGTTCTACCAGGATAGATCTATGAAGGGGATACTAACCAAGCCTTTTCATCACACCATTGTCCTAGGTTGGGGCCTTGCCTTTAAATAGCTCGCCAAAATTAAGGATCTGGAACAATTATTCTATATTTATTCTGATAATGTGGCAGAGCCATTAAAGACCTATCTTCCTCTGGAATTTTTGAGGCAACTTTTTGAATGCCTGTCAATTAGCCGCAATAATTATTATTATTATGTAAAATGTTCGTTGATGGTGAGCAGACAGCCGATACAACATAAGCCCCCCTACATCTCTGCGGGGCTTACAAGTATACGTAAGGAGTCCAGTTCATTAAGAAAATAGGCTAATAGATTAGTGGAACTCTGGTTTTTCCACAGTTATTGCCACCCAGAATGTCGTGTCGCCTAGGCTATCAAATTCGTCTTGTATGAATAAAGGGTGTTCGCTGAGTAGAAAAATTTAATTAGTAAAACGTTCACATTTATTGCTTAAAGCTTGACATGAGACGCTGCTTTCAGACTTGTCACCTTGAAGAGGCCATTCTAGTGTCCAAAACTATTATATGAGACATAAGATTGCTGCCTTATGGTAGACTAAGCGGGATTGCGCCAGAATAATTCAGTAACGGATTATAGTATTGAGTTCACAAGGCCTTAATATGATTTACCTACTCTGCTTAAAGTTCCTGAACTGTTTTGAAGCGTTGTCCGGGCAATTCTGGCTAAACGTAATTCAAAGCGTACCCGAACTCCAGGTTAAACACCCTTATGATAGATAAGACCTCTTTAACCTTTTTGCCTAGTCTGTCCACAGATTTTATTGTACGTGTCTCAATGCCTTATCTAAAAGCAAAATTAAATGTAATACAGGATCGACTCTAAATGTATATCCAGTTTTCTCAATAAATCTGGAGTGGACTTTTACTTAGGATCTCTGATTAATATTTTCCCATATATATATATATATATATATATATAGTGAAAATTCAGTACATTTTTATGACTTTAAAACTATTTACTAAGTAAGACATTGGAAGTTTACTAAAGTTTTAAGCTTAGAATGTCTTAAACCGGGGTAAAGCGATTGACCTAGTAGGCTAGACACGCTTCAAAGTGTATATATTATTAGGTGCTTTTATTGCCAAAATAACCAAAGATTTATCGAAATTAAGGGTAAGTCTAGATAAGCCGCTCTTTGTTAAAAAACTATCCACTCTCTGAACACTAATTAATTGTCAATTCATTTCCAAATTCGCTCATCCAGCTCCTTATATAGATATGTTATATACCAAATATCTTGCCAATAGCTGATTCGATCTTCAAAGCCAGAAAACTTTCAAAGTTTGGGCCATTGCGATTGATGTTCTTTTTACACCATACATTTCAAAAAGAAATATCAGAATTAACAGGCCTTTTCAATAGTCAAACGTTTAGAATTTCTCCTGCATGAGATGGTAGGCCTTCTTTGAATAAGCAATGCCATAAGAGCGCAAAAATTAATCGCAATCAACAGTAATTGATTTATCTGCCGAATAAGAAAAGCAATGTAAATGAAATTGTTGGGAGGACAAAAGGTATTCTTTCAATAAATTAGGCCGGAAAAGAATGAAGAGAAGTGGATTGTGCTAAGACTTGCTGGAAGGATTTTTAAGTTATGGAGGAACATTATACCTAAAAATGTCAAGATCTTCAAGGCAAGAGTCAAGAAGTATCTACAAATGCTTTGAGAGGAAATTTAAAAAATTGATGAATATGCTTTATCAGCCCAGCTCGAGCCACTTTTTAAGTGTAAAATTCATGCGTTCCTCAAGTAATATCTAAAACCACGAGTCTTACGCTTTAAACTTCATGATTTTGCACAAACAGATAACTGATACATTTTGATTACTAATACGTTCGGTTCATTTAATTTACTTAAGAGATCAAATAAACATAAAAAAAGCAGCCTTTTGGTTGGCTACGAAGTATTATTCATATACATAAGTACTCCATATACTAAAGATTTTCACTAGTTAAAATAGGCGCTAAATAAAATATACATACTAAAAAAATCAGTAGCTTATTAAAAAATGAAGTAAAGCAGTGTATTTGTCAGTGGTGTTTAAAATAAGTATGTAGTTGTATAAAAGAAGTAAGGCCTTTCAATAAAATTGCAGTTGATCAGATAAGAATAGCATTCCAGGTGGCAAAGTCAAGATGAAATAAATCACTTGATTCATCATCAACGTGAAAACATGAGGAAGAGTACTTGGAGGATTCACGAATCAGCTAACGAAGCTAGAGGAAAAGTTCATTCGATTTTTATGTTCTGATCATAGAAAAGAGATTGAAGTTTAGAGAATTATTAGAGGAAGTTAGATTTTTTATCTAAAAACGCAGTTATCTGCGCTCAGAAAATATCCCAAATAAAAATAGGAAGAACACGATAAAAAATTTGACAATATA
>CAAALY010000149.1:0-11950 GCA_900617795.1 Protopolystoma xenopodis
CTTTGTTTCTACGATATGTTCGGCCACTTTTGAGCATTGGATCCAGCTACCTCTGCAAACATTTTTGTGTTCTACCAATCTTTATCGAATAGGTCGGCATGTCTCACCAGCATAACATCGAATACATGAACAAATAATCTTGTAGCAGCCGGATCTCGATTATAGGTCATATTTCTCTCCAAAAGATGACATAATAGAAGAAAGTGTGAGGGTGTCTTTGAACAATTTCTTGCACCACTTTACAAATTCGCCTATCCTTTTTAGGAGCAGGCCTGACGGCAAAATTAGCACATGTGAAAAGATCTTAGTCTGTCTCTCTTTGACTTAATATTCTCTGTCTGAAAATGCATTCCTTAGTAAAGAGATATTATGCTTACTAAGGCCTAAAGGATGATTATATTTCAGGAATATAATTTTTTAGCCGTTCCAACTCTTTAGTCAAATGTTTTCTATCAGCTAGTTTTATTTTTCGAAGAATCATTGACTTCACAATTCCAAACTTTTCTTGTATTTATGGTTGGGAAAAGAATTAAGCAAAGAGCCAACATGTCTACTACCTATGAACATCTCTTCCTAACTTACCCTTTCCTCTAATGATAAGAACATCCAGAAAAGGTAAGGACTTATTCTCTTCCATATAGTTTACCTTTGATGGTAAGTTATATGAATAAACGCAGGGATAAGCAATGGGATCTTGCCTGTCTCCCATCTTAGCGTATTTATTCTCTCCCATTTTCATCGTAAACCGAATGATCCTTTCACTCTGGTTGAGTGAAAGTAGGAAGCTATCTTAATTATCCTTACTCTAGGGCCATATGACAAAATAGTCATCCATGTATCTAACCAACAATTTGGTTATTAATATTGCCTCTTGCAGTAAGTGTTCCTCAAATCTTGCCATATAATTGTTCGCTAAGATGAGAGACAAGCAAGATTCCATCACTAATCCTTGCGTTTTTTCGTATAATTTACCACTAAAGTAAGAATATTTTGTACTCATGGATAGGTTAATAAGTCTAATAATGTAAGCTCCACTCATCCTTATTCCTTATGTTATCTCTGGATGTTCCTCCAGAATTTGTATCAGAGTTTGAATAGCTCCTCGGACAGGAATGTTTGTGTACATAGACACAACTTCAAAGCTTACTAGCTTATCATCTGAAATTGTATGCTGATCTAGCAATTTCACAAAATCATACCAATCTTTCTTTTAATATAGCCAATAATTGACAGATTTACTTAGTTGTATGAAGAAAAACCTTTAAATTTTATGCATTACGCTTTCTTTATTATTTTGAATTAATCTTAGGGGGCATCCTCTTTGTAAAACTTAGTGAGACCGTAAGTCGTGCGGGCCCTGGTAGTGAATTCATTTTCCACATTTTCAATTCACCATTACTTACGCATACCTTAAGGGCATCATTTAGTCTAGTTTTATGTCTTTCTGTTGGGTCTCTCAAAAGATTAATCGAAACGCAGATTCTCTTCATATCTACAAGGTTGTAATTTGTTTTATTTTAATAACTCATGTATATTGATATTATATTAATTATGCTTGTTCATAGTCGTAAATAATATTTTAAATTAAATTCTTTCTATGATAGATTACTTACTTTGACATATTTTTTTAAATAATTTTGGAGCTTCTGAATAAATTACTTAATTACTATTTAGGCATGATCAAGGTTTATTGCTAGATGGTCCCAAAATTCAAAAGTATATAATTATTTATTGAAAATTGTGTATATTTGTGTTTGTGATTTCTTTGTCTATAATCTAAAATATATGTCATAAATACACTATTAGTTTAACAAGGGTAATATCTCTCGCATTCTGATATTTATCATATAGAAATTCTGTGTAAAGTTTATAGTTCTATGAGGAACTATTATAAATGTGATACTTGTTTTCAAATTCTAAATTGATAGCCTATTGTTTTTATCACCAAATATGATTGCGTTTACCATAAAACCGATAAGACTTTAAGCATGCTATAAACGAAGTTCGAAAGCGTATTTTCGCTTATTTTATTCAATGGAAAATTTTTTTATTACTCCTTTATACGTAGAATAATTTGGAATATAAACATCATTTTAAAAATAATAAAAACTTGTTTACCTTGTTTACGCAACGTGGTAATATTAGTAATAAGACTCAGGCGAACGCACCTAGTCCAAAGTACATTATATGTATGATCATTTCCAAAATCGAAACGTGGATGTGGTACATTCACAGGCGTTTCGCCGGGATCGTAGTCGGCCTCGTCATTGAGTCTCTCCATTCTTAGCACAAATAACAACTCGTCAGAGAGACATTTGAAGTAGATTATTTGACCAAACGTGTGTTAAACAGTTGTGGTATCTTCCCTTCTGCCCTTGGCTATTCACATTTCCTATAACCTCCTATCATACCTTCATCGTTCTTTTTTTACCGTGCTTAATTCGATATAGTGTGGTATGTCTCTATGAGCGCCATTCATGAACACCCTTCACACTCCACGCTGTCTTTCGCATCCCTTCACCATTGTGCTGGGAATGTTGATCAGAATTTGCCATATTGTTACGTAGTCCTTCTTCCCTAGGTCTTATCCCAGTCTCTCTCTTGCCCCGTAAGATTCATCTGCTCTCTTTCTGGTTCATGTATTTCACTCAAACCCTGCCACCTTATATGTGCTACTCGAGGCGTTATTCGTCCTTCTCGGCGTCTGGGTGACTAATTCGTGTCTAAAGTCTCTAGGTTAGTCTCATCGTCAAACATTTGCTACATGGACTACGTCTTTGGTACAACAGATCTGCTGTCAGCTAACTAGCTCCATTCTCTGCCGCGTCCATCCTGTTTTTTATCCCTAATACCAAATTTATGACTTCCTATGCCCTAGTATCTTGTGTGCCAACCCACAAATGTTGTGGTTCTGCTTGCTTTGATTAGGTTCAATGTTGAAACAAAGCGTTTGTGGGTTGTCGTGATAGGATGATATAGGAAATGGGAATAACCAAAAGTGTTTAGAACACGTTTGGTCAAAGGAGCAGCTTTACTTGTATCTTTGAAAAGGTGTTGTGTGATGCTAAGAATGGCAAGCCTCACTGACGATGCCGGCGAAATGTCCGGGAATGTACCAAGTCCACGGTCCGACTCTGAAACATATAATGCATGCTATGGCCTCTGGACATGATGCATTCCTCTAGGCCTTCCTGCCAAAACGAATAAGTTGCGAAAACTAGTTCAAGCAATTTATATAGAACGAAAGGAGACCGCGACGATACAACAAAAACACCATTCTGGTCTACATATTTTCTAATACAAAATACTTTTGACAATATTCGTATAAATTCAATTTACAAATTATTAGTAAATCTTAGATAAGCGTTTCTTTCACACTAAGTCAGATAGACCGAGGAAGGATTGATATTCGAAATATTTCACTATAATATAGTTATGTCTAGCTACCTTACTTACTTTAACTTAGTTTTATGTGAAAATGTATTTTCAAACATTGTTAACTAATAAACGCCTAGGACGTAAATTAAATTCGGCATCTGTCCGTTGGAAGTAATGTATAGAATTTCACTCCATATCGGATGAAAACAACTTTAAATAGACAAGGATGATGCGAATTCAATGAAATTTGCAGGTCTTCTTATATCACCATGGAAATTTAAACTATCCGTCCTTTACCACCTTATCCAAACTTGGTTAGATATAATACGTATTTATTTCCACCAACCGTATCATACAAATATATCTTTGTACTTATTTCAGATTATAACACAATATATTCCAGTAAAAATAAAATTTATGCTAATATTTCTATACCTTTTAATCGCATTAAGTAGTCTAGGAGGATAATTTCAATTATTGTCCTCACTAAAATCCAGAAGTCATTCTCTTAAATATTCAATCACTGCTCATAATTAAACTCATGAGAACAATTATTCAACTGTTTCTTTATATTTTTACTGCAAATATTTAAAAGATATAAGCAGAGTATTCATGATGTCTGGCATTGGAACATTGGCTAGGTACATTCCCAAGCTTTTCGTCTGCATCGTAGTCGGCATTCGCATCGAGATCTGCCATCGCAACACAATGATACAACTTATCAAAGTTACGAGTTTGGGAATCAAGTTAAGAAAAAGCGACTGTAGTGAGAGGAGTAAAGCGTGTAAGTAAGCAAAAATCTTTACTCAGGGGGTTCACCTGTAAGATGTAGTATAGGAAGTTAAAGGCCAAAGGTATAGGTGAACTAGATAATGGTCACCGGTTTCTGTTCGTAGGTTTTCTATGTATTTTTTGTATCTGTGTCGAAAAAGGAGGTGACTGGTCACATGCTTGACCACGGTGGATACAAGCCAATGCACAGACAGGGAAATGATGCAAATACCTTTAGATTAGATGGGAATGTCAACTATAGATACGAGAGTAGTATGATTTCGTGATTAAAAGGCTAAAGGAGAAGCGGTCCATACGTACACCTGCGGTTGACTTAAGCCAGACACAGGGCTCCAAAGAATGTGATGCAATAGGGATGGGAGTGAGGGAAAGGACAATCTAATCTTGGGTTTGAATGCTAGGGAGAAGAAGATTCCCAAGCACTGGCATGTGTATGTACATCTACTCTAAATATTCTAATGTAGCGTAATCGAAGAAGGTAATTTAAGACATCAACGGGGGCAGAATGAGGATCAGGTGTCCCGCAAACGGCATCTGGCACCAGGGGTAGAGGAAAATACGCCTCACTAAATCCACTTGTGACGACGCACACTTAGGCGACATTTGAGCAAATGAAAGCACAAAAATGCTCGAATAGGTGAATTTACCGAATACAAAAAAACGGGCGAGTAGTGATGTCACAACGGTTGAACATAAAATTGATCGAGAATATTGCTTTCACTTGTCACTTTGATAAGTTGTGACTATGTGCTTCCAATAGCATCTCTCAACGACGATACCGGCGAAACGTTTGGGAATGAACCCAGACAATAGTCTAATGCTGGAAATCACGAATACCATCACAGAGAACGCGGAACTTCTTTCGTTCAACATGGTCTCCCTGACGCTGTGTTTTAATTGCAAAAATAAGGTCGAATCAACATTAAGATTTTGCCTTAGTTTAGCGTATACTATTTAAATTTGAATTTATTCCTTGATATAATATTCTATGAAATAAGATGGCTAAGTTTTGGCCAATTAAAAATCAGAGTAATATACTGTGAATGCTCCTTTATTCTCAATTGGCAAGAAACACTATTTTAATGATTCAACCTTCATGAATCAGACATGCCTAATAAAAACTACTAATAAATTAAATCTCTGGAGCCGTAAAATAAGACCAAAGCGAAATAAAAGAACCAACATTTTTCCGGATAATAATTGGCATATTTATTTTTCTTTATATATATTTTAATAAATATATAGAAGTATATTTTCTTTGGCAATTACAATGAAGCTCAATAGCTGTATAAATGAGATGTTTATAAATGATTATACCAATCCCACGATAAATGCCTTATACAGTAATGAATACCTTTTACTCTGATGTCGCATTCTTAGTTTACTCTTGTTTAAACATCAGTCCTATTAGTTTTTATTTCACTCGTACGTTTTTTATGATCGTATTTTCAAATATAATCTTATCACTTTAATTATTCATGAATAGCATATAAGGCATCCTATGTAGTATAAGGTATTGAATGCACATTATATATACCCTCTATAAAGGGGACTATAGTGATAATACAATTTTTGATATAAATCTATAACATTATATGTCGAAATCGAGTAAAAACTGTAAATCCGATGCCTGAACTCTTTAAATATATATTCCATTTAATTCTAATCGTTATTGGTCGTATCATTTCTCTTTTTATTATAAATCACTATTTACTAGCCAAATAACTCCATGATTGATACTATAGTTTCATTTTAACACATAGGAAAACCATGTTAAATTGTGAATCCTTATTTATATATCATTTTTCTAATGAGTAAACTTGCTGGATGTCATAGTATCTCAGGTAGACCCTCTATTAATAAGGATGATCTTTTCACAATAAATACTTGTGTAAAGATAGTTAATCATTTATATAATTAGCATAGGTTAATGATGTCTCAACAATCAAAAAGCCTAAAGATAAAGCAAAATGCTGGCTAATAAATCTACTTCATTTGACTCTCAGACGAGTTTTAATGTTGTGGTAAGCATGGCGATGCCAACCATAATGCATGCGAAAGTCTTCAAATGTATCAAGTTCAGTTTCCAACTCAGGATACTTTCATTATTATCACCATTATTTATATGGAATGCGGAATGGTGCGGTCCTCTAGGTCTTCTGTCAATAGGACCAACTTACGAGTCTACTAAAGGCTACACTAGCTTGGTCTTTATATCTTTGTTTATAAAAGTTTTGCTGGCCGCTAATAATTAGCCTATTCTGTCATTAAAACAGTTTTACAGGTTTTTATCAAGTGTTAAATGATCATAACAAGCAAGATAATATGTATTCCATTTTCCTCACAATATCTGGTTGCTCGGTCAAAGTTGTTCAACCTCTTATATGCAACTTAGTTGTGCTATTAATGAAATGGATATGAGTTAACCATATCCATAGACCTATGCTGTTTTAGTTATTATATTGCTGTGCTCTGGGTCATGGATTAGTACATTCCCAAATATTTCGCCAGCATCAAAATCGGCATCGTTGGCGAATCCTGACATTATTTTCAAAAGGTATGACGAGCAAAGCCCATTCCTTGACTAAATTTCTGTAAAATAGACGGTTTAATATTCATAGCTCTGTCATAGGACATCTACAGCTAGTGCGACGTCCGATTCTTTCATTTTAGACAACGCTATAATTATGTACCAATTGGCAAGCTTAGTGGGAATTTATGTTATCTGTTTACTTTCTTTACGCCCTTAATCCTTTAGCAGGATTGCTAAACCGAGTTACAACTTTCGGATAGGTAATCAACATAATCATCTCCGTAAAATAATTTTAATCGTTTTCATTCACCACATAATGTTCACTAAAATTCTGATCTCGCATAGCATTCCAAAAGCTTATGTTAGCACGTATCTCGTGACTTTACAGAGCAGAGCACCTGGGCTTTGCCTCCTAATATCACATCGCCTATGAAAACCGACTACATTGCTGTTTGAATGGATGCTATCTCAAGTTTCGAGTAAAATGTGTCTTGTATCGAAGTTCATTAATAATATTTTAGTCTTATATCCTGTTCTATCATAATCATGTCAAATTTAACACTTGTTAATTTGTATTCAATCTATGTTGAGCAGTGGATTTTCCGCATGGACCATATCTATCGTTCTACTCAGGCAAATTAAAAAACGAGGAATATATTTTTGTCATTCCTTCTGCATCTCGAAAGATTTCTGGACTAATTAATATAGATCTGCTATTCAAACTTTTGAATGAATATGACGGTTATGAAAAGTCGTTACATTATTCCTCTGCGCCACAGAAGGCCATTGAATAAGCTTTCTCTATTTTTTTACTGTTTTTGTCCTCTCTTTTGCATCGGGCATTTTTATATGCTATATAAAGGCGTCCAATTGTAGCCTACTTTAATATAATACAAGATTTATTTACCCTATTTTGTGTAATGCAAGAAGGACTGGTATTATAATTTTCCCACAACGATATGAGTAGAGCTGACGTCTTCATTGAATTTCGCATAGCTTTGCTTTCCAAAAAGATGTTTTCATCCAGCGTGAACTGAAGTTTTGACCTTGCATCAGTCTTATCAACACCCCTAGCTGCAGTCTAACCTTGACAGTGCATAATTTGAGCTTGAAACGTTAACCACTCGGCCACATTTCCACGAGTGCTCTTGATTCACAGGTCAAATGTGAATTACAAGGAAGGCCAAACCTTTTGCCATATCACATTCTTTGGTAAGATTTTCGATGAATCAAACGTTAATTTGCTATAATAATCGACTAGTTTACTTATTTTCTAATAAAATTAGAGTATGCAGTCCACCCTGGATGAGAAAAACTTTTAGGAAAGCAAGGCTAGGATAATTTCAATGGAAACGTCAGCTCTGTTCATATCATGGATGAAAGATTATACTACTAGTCCTTCATCATCTTAAACGAAATAGAGGGAATACATCTCATATTACTGATTTACTGGAAATCTCGAAACTCAACTTACATAAGAAAAATATTTTACTATATCTCTATATGCTTTGAGTTGTTATAAGCAATTGATACAGATATACTTTATTATGCCTTTTCCAACATCCCACTCTCTAATTTAATTTTAACAAGTATATGGATAACCTCTAAAAGATAGTAGACAAATTTTAATCCTCGTGCACTTTCTGAGTAAAAAGCCGATTATGTGAGCCTATTTCGCATAAAAAATAAGGGTAATCGTGGCTATGATAATACCATCAAAAAAGGACACGTCTGGATCTTCGATCTATCCTTAACCTCTGTAAAAGATATCACAAGGAGATACGTATTGACCTTATAAAACTTAGGGTGACAGAAACGTTTATACAATATTTGCTGATCGTTTGCAAACCGAATACATTACTGTTTGAATGGATGCTATCTAAAATGTCGATTAAAATATGTCTTGTATCGAAGTTCATTAATAAAATTTTAGTCTTATATCCTGTCCTACCATAATCATGCAAAATTGCCCACTTGTTAATTTGTATTAACTTTATATTGAGCAGTAGATTGGATTACTTTACACTTGGTTTCTATTTCTAGGCATAGATGGCGGCAGGCTTAAGCAATGTTTCATCTATCAATAGTAATTTTACTTTTGTCAGAATAATCCATATCAATTGTCACTGCAAATATAAATGCGAATAAATATATACTCGTAAGTTTAAATTGGTTAATTATGCCAAACTATTATGAAAATAAAAATGCGGCAAAAATTTGACTGAGATAGTTATCGTAAAGAAAATACGCTAACAATAGAAAGATCTGATATTATCATTCCTACGATGGGGCCACATCCTTCATTAATATACTAGGGGATGCAAGGATAAATAAAGGGAGAATTAATGCTATAAAGTAAGGACGAAAGACATTTTTTAAGTAAGCCGATGTTGAGCTTTCTTAGAGCTTTTACTATATATTTGTCACATTCCAAAGTCCTTCATCTAGAAAAAATTCTCATGGGATTTCAAGTGAGGCCAATTCACGAATTCCAATAAAACACAATAAAGTGGATTATACGTCATTAAATAATTCTTTGAAATCCAGAATTTCACATATAGGTAGCAATAAAATAACTTTTTCATTAAAACTGCAACCTCATATGTAAATGTAATAATATATCCTTACACTACCATAGTGTTATTCATCTACTTCATTTTCTTATGGATTTATAAATATACACTTTAAAATATGCAAGTATCAGACTTGTTCTTGAATTCAGCATGTAACGAATACTTACATTTAATCAAAAATATTTTCAAGTGCTGATTTTTATACTATATTTATATCTAAAATTATAACCTATTTTAAACATTTTGAAATTTTCTTGACTATCTTTTTTTTATAGATTTCATAGCTACAGTGTCGAAACTAAGGTTATAGTCTAAAAGTTACGTATTTGTTCATTGTGATTAGAATATAAATACATCAAAAGTTACAAAAAAAGCAACAGATGCTAATTTAGAAATAGGCAATTTATTTATGTGCATATTAAATAAATTAGCAAAATAGTTTAAATAGTATGTTATTTAGAAAAGCTAATTTTCAAAGGTTCCTTTTATTGACAGATTTTTCTATGCTATTCAATTATTTTAAAAAGGCGATGCGAAGATATTTGATATTTTGCCTCACTGAAAATCGATGAACAATCATTTTGAAGCTATAACAGCCTATTTATGTGAATATGTTCTCATCGCAGCACCGATCATATAGATGTGAGGAAAACTTACAAATCCTTTCTATTCATGTATTCAAACAAAATTAATATTATACCGAATATATTAGAATATAATTGTATGTCGTTTTTGTAGTCCAATATTAATGCAAATAAAGTGTTTTATTGACGAGTTTAATTGAATAGAAATATATATATTGATACTAGCATACCTCTCGTTTCTTTTGAGAAGGGTGAAAGGTATTCAAAGATTGGCTTCTCCATTAAACCGAAGGAATTTTGATTTAAACTTTTTATGTTGGATTGTGCAAAGTAGGACCTGGCTACGACCCCGATGACTCCGTGCTGAGTTTTCTTCCGTCCTGACATTGTTAGAGCCAGAAACAATTATTCATGAACTATCACCAAAGACAATCAACCCAAAAGTTGGCCAGCTGATATCCTACTAACTTTTGATCCTATTAAGGCAATCCTTATTTATTTTTTGCTTGTCATACATGTCTTTAAACAAGTCATAGTGATGCGGGAAGAGGAGCGGATTTAGTTACTACTTTTGCATTTGTAAATAAACTAGCGTATGTTCCTGTAATCCTGGGGCTCGCTATATTCTTATTTGCGTAAGTGACACCCACAAGTTGGTCGGCAATTTTAGGTCACAAACGACAATCCAGCTTAGTCAAATCTTCTCATCTTATTCAGTGGCTCTTCCCTCTTCATCGACTGCCTAATTTTCTGTATAGCTGTAAACTATCATATTAGGCAAGACGTTTGGATTTGAATTACCCTATCTGTAGTTCTCTACCGACGACATGGTAAGCCAACTTCGATTTCTGAATTCATAAACGTTTGTAGGCTGTTCGCTATTCCAATATTCTTCTATGTACGGGCCGACAATTATCCCTCACCTAAAGACTATCAAATGAGCACAAGACCTTATAAGAGCCTTATCTGCATAGCCCGTCTAAAGATTCTCTAAAATAGGGCATGATTGAGAAATGCGTTTTCATTTCTTATACATGCTTTTGATGCTCCATTTCCTAATAATTTATTTATCTTCCTTACAAGCTTGCAAGATGGCAGCATTATTAACCTAAATGAAATGTTTTCTAATTCCTTGTTTTGCCCCAAATAATGGTTTCCTTTCATCATACTGCTTAGTATTAATTTAATTATCTATAATTAATCCTAACGGATATTTTTTCTGAAATAAAGCCTTTCTTAGTTCATCTAGCTTCTGTTCTTAATGATTTATGTCGCTTAGACATAAACATCTTAGTGTCAATAATTTCATTAAACCTAATTGAATAACATAAGTATGATTTGAAAATAAATTAAGAAGGAAACTCACATATGTGAGCTTATTATATACCCAGGTTGTTCCCATATTTATATCGTTTTTCAAGATATATAACTAAAGATTCAAATAAAATAGACTCTACCTTCGCCATTTCTTTAAAATCATATTCTGAGCTAGCTATAATTCTTAACTATATATTATAACAAATAGTTGTTAATATGTTTACTATTTGACATGGTTCCCTTAATCTAAGCGGAACAATATTTGTATAGCTATATATATAAAGATTTAAACCATACATCAGAACTTCAGAATATCTTCACGCGTTTTCAATTCTATTAATACAACTTCTCGTAAATACATTCCAGCTTTTTTCTATATTTCCATATCTAAAAAAAATTAATTACAGGAAGAAGCTATTTCTGTCTGCATTATTACTAAACTGTAATGGAATAAAAAGGCAAAAAAACGTAGTAATAGTAATTCTAAAATTGGCAGATATGTTGTAATACATGAATAAATATAACGGAATATTTCAGAACACGATTCGTTGCTCATGTGGTCGGTGTTATGTTAGTGAGACATGCTGACCTATTCGACAAAGATTGGTACAACACAAAAAGGCTTGCAAAGGTAGCTAGATCCAACGGTCAGAAGTGGCCGAACATATGGTAGAAACTGGACCTGAAATATAATAGTCTCAAGCTAGTAGGTTTGCTGATTACGGTACGTCTGTGTTTAAAAGAAAGATAAGAGAGGCTATTGAAATTAATAG